>PVIC010024461.1:0-26008 GCA_004025085.1 Thryonomys swinderianus | reverse complement strand
ATGTGGTTACCAGGGATTGAATTCAGGACCTTGCGCTTGCGAGGCAGGCACCAGAACCATGAGCTAAATCTCCAGCCCTAATTTTTTTTTTTTTTTTGAGACAGGGTCTTGCTTTTGTAGTTCAGGCTGGCTCTGAGCTCACTATGTAGCCCAGGCAAGCCTCGAACTCAGCAATCCTCCTGTCTGCCTCCTGAGTGCTGGGATTACAGGCATGACCCACCACACCCAACACTGTGGTATGTGGTATTGATTGCTGGTGGGCATAAGTCACCATGCCCAGCATTGTATGTGGTTACTGGGGATTGAACTCAGGACCTTGCACTTGCAAGGCAGGTGCCGGAACCACTGAGCTAACCTTCCGGCGCAGTGTGAGTTTAAATTTTAAAAGTTATCATAACAAAAGACATTACCATTACTTATGTTCAGAGTACTACTTCTCATTTCAAACACACCATTTTTGCCACTTTCTGAAGCTGTTCTGGAGCTCTGCTTTTGTGAGTGTTTTTATAAGGTATGATCAAAAATACCATGGGTGCTGCTGTGGAGTGTCATCTCATGAAAGTCAAGATCATAAAATATACCTTGGTTTGTTCTCATCCATATTCTTTATCAGGTCTGATGCCATGTGACCTCTGGCTCTTCCCCCAAGTCAAAATGACCATGAAAAGTAAATGTTTTTAATCCATTGAGTACATCCACGCAGCCAGGACAGGTCAACTACAGACACTGAGGAAAGAGGACTCCCAGAACTGCTCCAGAAAGATTGGATAAGTGTTTTTGAAGCAAGGGGGAGTATTTGCGGGAGGTTAAAGGCAGTATGTTTTTTACTATTATACATTTTTGAAATTTAAACATTCATGGTATATTTAAATCACACCTTGGGCTTCAATAAACCTTTCTCTCTTATGAAATTTGAGATTGATGACTTTTCATTGGCTCTACTTAGGTTCCCAGGAAAAGAGTCAAAATGGGGCAGTTCAAGAGAAATGATCCATCCTGCCAGCTGACATTCATGTTAAAATATACAAATAGAATATCACAAAATATTTTAAAACCTATTGGAATTATTATTCCTCAAATCCTTTTTTATATCACCTTCCTTGAGTCATTATGCCAAGTCTACAATATGATAGATTAAGTGTGACTAGTGCTTTCTAATCTTTCTGGAGTTAGGACAGCACTAATGTTATTTGTTTGACTTAGCATTGCCTCCTTCTTATCCCCTGAAGGGACTTCTAGAAGTTTAAAGTTACATAAAATACATTTTTAAATGTTAATGAATGACATGATGAAAGACAGTTCTCATCTTAAAACTTAGGCTCCTGTGAGTACTAAAATTCAATTCTGGAAATAAATATCTTGATATGCTTGCAATAATTACACCTTACTCATTTTCTACCATGACAGTGACAGCTACTTGCTACCCAGAATCCATGCTCTTCTCTAATCCAAACAAAATGTTGCATTTCTGTTCTTACCTTACAGCTAATTTCAGCCACATGACTGAGTTTTTGAGTTGTGACCAATGAAATACAAGTATTCTCCTAGATCTTCCAGTAGTTTTCTTCAGAGAACAAGAGTACACCCCCTTATTTTTCTTCCTACATTTCTGTAGTTTTCTTTGTGCAGATGTAATAGGAAGCTGATATAAATGACAAAGGCCATGCCCCAGGTCAAAGCGGATGCAGGAAGAAACCAAGGCCTTGGTGATGTCAAGTGTGGTATGTCACACTTGAATAGTTATCTCCAGGAAAAACAAAATTCTGTCTTCCTCAGCTGTAATTTGGGGTTAGATTAAATGTAGTTTAAAAAAAAGAATCATAACTGAGGAAACCTATGAATGAACACCTTAGGTTGGTTCATTATTTGAGTAGATTTGGTCTAATAGAAAGATTATGCTGGTCTGATGAGTGATAAGAATTTGATAGGTGCAGTGTGTCTGGCACTGATTGGATTCTCTTCTGACACTTGTAAAAAGCAAAATTCTTACATCCAGTCTGATTTGTGCCAATGAAATTAATCATATGTTTATGATGTGCAGCAGGGTTTTTGTGCCACGCCCTGAGGGAAGACAGTTTGTAGCTGTCGAATGAATCTGTGATCTTTGTGTGGAGCTGGCTCTCCTAGCCTGCAGCAAGCCTTACCTGAACTCCTGCCACTTTCAGTTACAAGTTTTCACTTAACCTTTACTGAAGGCATAGACGTTTTTTTCCTTTGTTAATTCCTTATCAGATAATTGACAAATTAAGATGGTTGTATTGAAGAAACATTTTATCATCCTTCATCACCCATTTTATCACTTCTGCTTGCCCCTTCCTCATGCCACCAGAGTTTTCCTCTGCTTCTTAAAGCTTTCAAAGTTCCCTTAGTAGGAAAAATACTGTCTCCCATTCCTGGATATCTAACACAATGCTCCTTCCCCATCTGTCTTTGTAGTCCATCCCATAATCCCCAGCATGCCTCCTAAACCTTTGTACCTAAGAACTGGGCATGGTAGCCAGTGATGTTTAATCACACAACACTTGCAATGCAGTTACCCACAAGTAATGGCCTAATAAATAAAATTTGAGCATCAACATCTAAGAAAATGGGAATTTTATCATGAAATATCCTAACAGAAACCATTTTGTTAGCAGCTCTTTGCCTTTATGACCTCAGGGGATTTTGCCCTTCTGCATTATTGGAAGCCATTGCACTCAGGATTCTCTGTATACCTCTGCTGACAGAGGTATGTAAAAACAAAAAAACAAAAACAGCATGGGCAGCTTCACATCAGTCCCTGCAGTACTCTTCCCAAGCTTTACACTCCCCGTGTTCATCAAGATGACTTCTGCCTGTTACAAATGGTGTATACCTATAGTCCCAGCACCCAAAACACGGATGCAGAAAGAGCAGCAGTTCACCTGAACTACAAGACCCTGTCTCCAACAACATGGAGCGATGGGGAGGGAGGGCCTGCTTTGAAATTAGCTAAGACTTTTTAAAAAGACATTAAAAATCTTAATTTTCTGAACATGCATTTTTCTTGAAACAAAGGCAGTTTTGATTGTTAAGATTACTATTGTATTCTCTTCATCATCGTATCTCGTGAGCACTATCATTTCCCCTCATTTTTTCAATGACTAAATCTTGGAATATTGCGGAATTGTCCCTTCTGTTTTAAGTTAGCTTGTCCTTCCAGCTGGCTCAGCCTTGGCTGATCTCTATTAATGAACTTGCTCATCACTGACTCACGAGAACAGCTCAGTTAATTGTGAGAAGAGAAACTTTAGTTATCAGATGACTGAGAAGCATTCTTTTTAGGGGAACAAACAATTTAATTTGTTTTGTCTTGTTTCTAATCTGAATTCAAATACAAATCAAGTTGTAAAAGCCTGTTTTTTCTCCATAACATATCCCCTTGAGAATTTTTCCTGGACTAGTGACCTCATTTCTTTACTGGAGTAAAATGTAATAGGCTTCATTATTCATTCTTTTAGTTTCATCTCTCTTCTTTTGTATGATTCAGATTTGCTGTTAAGCATATTTATAATATCCCTATTTTTCCAAATTTTATTTATAGCAGTATTTTCCTTCAGTTGAAAATTCATAATTGTGCGATGTATCCATCATAATTAGGACACCTTAGAATTCCAAAAACTTACTCTATAGTCAGATTATCAAACTAAACATAATGAAACTATCAACAGAATTTATAGGTGGCAAAGCTGTAACTGGTCCTCTTAATGGTGTCCTTGTGGCTGTTATTTCTACCACTCCTTACCATTTCTGGCAGCAGCAATGCTGCCTTCAGAACAGGTGTATCAGCAGGTGATAGGACTCCTAGTGTTTGGGGTTTTGTTTGTTTGTTTGTGTGTTTGTTTGTTTTGAGACAGGGTCTCACTTTGTAGTTCAGGCTGGCCCTGAGCTCACTGTGTAGCCCAGGCAAGGCTCAAACTCAGCAATCCTTCTCCTGCCTCTGCCTCCCAAGGGCTGGGGATTACAGGTGTGAGCCACCACACTTGGCAAGATTTTTGTTTTTGTTTTTGTTTTTTTGAGGACTCCTAGTTGATTGGCTCAGAAAAGCTCCAGTACAGGGCCTGGAGACTGGTCAGATCTGTCAGGAGCTCTTTCCTAAGTGCTGCATGGAGGAGGCTGCCGTTTCTATGGCAGACAGCTGTGCCAGAACAAGGACAGAGTTGATAGAAATGACACAGTATGACTCAGAGTCCTCAAAGATTACTCTGCCTGGTGTGTGGAGATTAGTTGTCCCTTTGGTATCATGGTTATCCTCGGTCTCATGTGACACAGCCTCTTTTGAAATCAAATGCCCTGTGCTTGCTCTTTGAAGGCCAGACACCATAGGACAGTACAGTGGCTTTCACATTCTTTCATGAGGCTTTTAAAAAATACTTTGTTAAGAAATATTTTTTAGAGAAGAAATTAGAGGGTTCTAAGTCTTTCTTCCTTACCTCTATCAAAGGATCTCTTTTAGCAATCTCATGAAGTTTCTGTAAAATCTCACTTACATATAATTTTTTTCCTTTCTAATTCTCAACAGCCATTCCCAACATAAGCATACTTAGCAAAACTCCTTGTGATTACAGTGAAAAGAGTATAATAAAAATAATGCAGCATATACATTCTAGTTGAGGGAAAATAGATGGAAGGAAAATCAATGCATATTATGTCAAAGTAGTGAGAAGAACTCCAGAGAAAACTGAAATGAGTTAAGTGTAAGCGCCATGGAAGGAGCTGCTGTTTGGTATTTAAGTGACCACAGACAGCATCTCTCATAAAGTGGCCTCTGACCAGAAACCTGAAAGACACGAAGGAGACAACCTGACAGCAGTGTGACGGGGATATTTTGGACAGAAGCATGCCAGAAACACAGGCCCTGAGCTGGCCTTGCTTGGCTTTTTAAAAAACGTGGCTGCGGGAGAGCCATAGGAGGTGACAGGGAGCCTCAGCATGGAGAGGCGTGGGCTGGTTGGAGGGCTTCAGCTTTTACTCTGTATGTAATGAGATAACTTCTGGTGTGTTTTGAACATAAATAGACAGTCGGTTTTCACCTCTTAAAAGATAAGTCTTGCTGCCATTTGGTCAATAGTTCTGTGATGTCGAGGGGAGAGGAGGAAGAATAGAAACAGAAAGAGCCATTCATAGGCATCTATGTCTTCTGGTAGAGATCAGAACATTGGCCTGGACCAGTGCAATAGCAGGTAAGGAAGAAAGTAGTAATGGTGGTTTTATTTCACATATGTTGTGAAGATAGCATTGAAAGAATTGATGGAATAATCATTGATAAAAATTGTATTTTCACATGTTAAAAACAAATCTGTGCTAGGGCCGGAGATTTAGCTCAGTGGTTCCAGCACCTGCCTGGCAAACCCAAGGTCCTAAGTTCGATCCCTGGTAACCACATACATTGCTGGGCGTGGTAACTCATGCCCACCAGCAATCAATACCACATACCACAGTTCCAGGCATGGTGGCTCATGCCTGTAATCCCAGCCAGCACTCGGCAGGCAGAGACAGGAGGATTGCTGAGTTCAAGGCTTGCCTGGGCTACATAGTGAGCTCAGGGCCAGCCTGAACTACAAAGTGAGATGTGAAAAGAACTCAGATATGGGAGATACATAGTAGGGTGCCCCATTACACCCGTGAGGAAGATGGCAAGTAACCTGCCTTTTCAAGTGCAGCCAGGCTCCACTGAGTGTTCAGGTCTCACTGCTTGGGATTTACACTTCTAATTCAGCACTAAAGAGAAGGCATGACTACATTTCCCCAGGTGTGCCTTATATGCTTGTTTCCTGACCAACATTCTGAAGTTTTATCTGAACCAACCAAAATTTTTAATAGTATCTTTATGCATTTGCCTAATTATAAAGCTATGGCAGCTCATTGGCTATTAACTTCTTAAGAAGTTTACAGGAATGTTGTTCAGAATCCCTGAAGATGTCACACAAGTTAACCCCTGTGCCCACTTTTTAATATGCAGCCAAGTAAAAACCACACAAAGGGTTACGGTGTGTACAGTCAGGAAAAAACATGGAAGGGGTGTGGATCATCTACTTTTACTTTAAAAAACTAATTTGAGCAGAAATTTGCATAGTTTGTTATTTGCCAATGTAAGATATTCCAGAACATGTTCACAACTTGAGGAAAACAGTAGTTAAAAATTAGTAGTAACACCAAACATGGATTTATAACTAAACATGGAATCAGGTTGTATGGAACTGGATTATTTTCAACAATGATACACACTTAGAAAACCACACATTTTATCCCAGGGAAGGAAATATTATAGATCACTTTTTCCTCTATTAGCTTAATAAAATCAGTTTAAAACAGTTTAAACAGACATTAAGCCAGCCTTAAAGCATTAGTTTGATTTTAATAATTATAAGGAGTGTTCAAATAACAGTGAATGTTTAAAGTTTTTAACTTATTAAAATAAGAAGCACATGTCCATTAAGCCCTCTCAGTGTATTTGCATGCACTGAACAAACTCAACCTTCTTGCCACTTTCTGAAGCAGTTCTAGAAGGTCCCTACTGTGTCTTGATAAGGAATGATCAAAAATCCAGTGAAGACCACTCTGAACTACCATTCTTTGCAAAAGCAGGCTAAGAAAAACATTACAGAATGTTTTTATCACCTTGTTCACTGGATCTGGCACTATGTGACTTCTGCCTTTTCCCCAAAGTCAAAATGACCATGGTAGAGAAACACTTTACATCGATTTAGAGCACAGAGGCAGCCAACACAACTCATGTAAAGACATATGTGAAAGGACTTCCAGAGCTATTTTAGAAAGTGTCAGTAAGGATGGGATGTGTATGTTTGAAACGAGGGGATTTTTTTCTTTTTTTAGGACCTGAGGAGGATGAATAGCAATCTATCTTTTACTGTCAATCTTTTAAAATTTAAACAGTCACTATATTTTTATCACACCTCGTTTTTCTGTATATAACCAAGTTATGCTTAAAATATATAGAAAAGGAAAACACTCCTGTATTCCCATTAATATTTTTAGGCTCAAGGGTTTCAAGCCTCCCCCACCAAATCCAATGTTTTGAAACAACTAATATCACAAATACCCTTTTGTGTACTTTTCAATAACACTTTGTACTTGCTGAAAATTACTCACTTTTGATAAAAAAATTCCATTTAAATTTCTTGAATGTTCTAGAGTTTGTAGCTCTTTCTCCAGGATATTTCTCAAGGCTGCTGTAATACTGTCTTAATACATTTGACATATAAAATTGATAAGTTATGCACACTGCTCTTGGGGTCCATCTTTGAAAACTGTAAAATAGAAAACGTACTATATTTTTACTTGGTTCTATAATTAAGTGAAAATTTGGGTCAAACCAAAGTGCATATATGTCATTGAAGATTTTGATGTATGTTCTTTTAGCATTTCTCCCTGTTTTACTTATTTTTGCAGGGACATGCATGAACACACATACACACATGTGTGTATGTGTTTGAAAATGTAAATAGAATTGAGATACATTCAACCTGATTATTTCATTTATTAATACATTATTGGAGCTTTAAGTGTTTTCTTTTTTGTGACTAATCCTCACTGTGCTCCCCAGACTGATTTACAAACTCTTGGGCCCCAGCTATGTTACTGCCTCAGCTTCCCAAGTAGTTGAATCTATAGTTGCACTACACCCAGCTGCCTGCAGCCATAATCTTTGATGAGAGATAAAATTATCATAGAAAAAATGTGGAAAGGGATAGAATATTGTCTAGAAGAGTATGTATTTTTCCAGAAGGAAAAAAATTGTATAAATTGAGATTTTCTCGCAAAACTTGTTGGAGCAGGCGAGTCCTATGTTGGGCCCTGAAGAAAAGGAATAATATACATTACCACGGAGCGAAGGGGATGGTGATCACCACAGTATTGGGGGAGGGCAGGAGGTCATAAAACAGCAAGTGTGAAACAGTCAGTTAGGGTTTAGTGCAGAACAGTGTGTGCCTAGGTTGAATAGCCAATTTAGGCTGTAGTTATAGTTTTATTTAAAGTAGTTGTATCCATAATAGGTCAGGAGAAGATATATGGCAGGAACTAACCAAGAATGTGTTGTAGTATTCCAGGCCCAAAATGATGAGTTGTGCAGCTCAATAGAAAAGAAAAAAACTACTATGCATTTGTGTTGTGTTTTGTGGTACTGGGCCTTCTTACTGAGAAACATCTGAAGCCATTATGAATCCTTTATTTTTAGACATGGTTTTGCTAAGTTGGCCAGGCTAGACTTGAAGTTGGAATCCTCCTGCTTCAGCCACCCAAAAAGCTGGGATTACAGGTGTACACCACCACTCCTGGCTTACTGTGCATTTTGAGAGAGGCATAGTTGACTTTTGGGTGGTGGAAATCTGAATTACAAACTGATTCAGCAAGGAGAGTAAACACAGCTCAGGGTGCCAAAATGACTCTGCCATTATCTGTCTTGTTCTCATCTTTGAGTTAGGGGATATTTCTTTAGCAGTCAGCTGTTAGTGAGCTTTTAGTATCCTTCTGCAAATGTAACACATCACACACCTGTATGCATGCACATCCACATCCATGTCCATATCTGTAAACATGTATAAACATTCTATAAGAGAGATTTACACACCTGAATGCTGCTTCTATCCACTCCATTTGACATTTTCAGGTTCATCTGTTCCTGTTTAGCATAAAGTAGTTGGTAGACTATCCTTATACTTTGATCTTTTCCAAGCAGAAGAATCTTTGCGTTTCAGTAGTTGGACTTCTCAGAGTAATCACAGTAAGACTTTTTGATTACAAACTTTTTTGAGGTAGAAGTAAGAATAAGCTCTTGTTTGGTTTGAAAGTTATGTTCTGGTTCTATTACTGAAGAAAGATACATGTCATGCATCCTGAGAAGCTGTCAAGAGATAAGCCAGCATGTAGCCTCTGTGCTGCAAAAGCACATGGCAAGTTTCAGTGGAGGGCCAACTATATATGCCTCAGTGCCAGCCTTCAGCCTGAGTCGTGTCTGTGAGGCAAAGGGGGATGGTCTTTGCTGGAAGGAGTTTTCAAAGATACAACCAACTTTTCCTAACGAAAGTCAAATTAACAAATATATACCAAGAGTATGTTGTGTTCATGATATTGAACAAACAAATTACATTCTGGGTACTGCAGGGATAGTTGCTTTCCTGTTTTCATTTAGATAGGACCCAGAACATGAGACATCTGGCATGGAAATCTGGCTTCCAAGTTTGTTTTACAATTACCAGAAAAAGCATAACTTCTCGTTAGTGAGATGAGTGACTGATACATTACCCATGCTCCTGACCTCTTTAAAAATCTACTCCAGAGATTTTAAAACATTGTAGAATGCGAAGTTTTAGGGATAATTCTTTCAAAAGTCATTTTCTGTATGTGCTCCTATACTGTAATACTCTGCTATATTGTAACACTAATGAGATTTAATTTCAGAAAAAATGATGAATATGTTGTGTATTTTTCTGAGTGTTCAAGAACACTATTGTTTATATCTAAAGAAACCAGGGGTGGGAAGGCTGAGCTGATTAAGCAGAAGAGGAACTGGACTTGCAGATCCAAGAGCATGATTCATCTGAAGATGACCTTGTACTCATATGTCAGGCTGAGCTCAGGAGAGCATTGTGTCATTTGAATGTTCTGTGTGAATAGAGGCTATGGTGAGCCAGCTAGGATTATTCAATGATTTTCTTATTTAAGAGATTTGTGTTTTGCGTATTCCCACAGTATGATATTTTTATTCTGGTTTCATGAACGTATGAAATGGTGAAATGAACCTTACAGTGCCTTTTCAACATGACAGTTTCAAACTGAAGCTTGCTTCTTAGACCTAGCTTAGAAGCGAGAAACAAAAGGGAGTAGAAGAGACTTTGTTATAGAAAATGGGAGACACACAAGTCTCCTGGAAGTGGTGTGCACTCCAGGGTTGCCTCTGCCTAGCGTTTCCTCTTTATTAAGTGTATGTTGTATGGTTTCCATTAACTTCTCTAAACCAGTGTCCTCAGCTAAAATGGAGTTATTAAAGCTGTTTTTCCTAGAGGTTCTGCTACTTTACACAGTGTAGTCATTAGTATTTTGATCAGCTTACTGTACTAGGTTTAAGATTTCTTCCCCTTGTACTTTTTTCTAGAGATATTCCTTATAGTAGCAGGATTACAAAAGAACTACCGCTGTACAGGTTAGAATGGGTTGGATTCTGACTGAGTGATTTGAGTAGACAGATGGGAAATTAGAATTAAGATGTCACCAAAAATGCAAAATTATTATTAATATTTGGTCAATATCTTGATTTTTTTTTTTACTGGGTGTTAGGGTTACAGCCTACTGTCTTTGGAATTTATATGATTTTATTATGGCTACATAGTTCCTGGTAAGATCAGCTGACAGGATATTGGAGTAAAAAAGAATAGGTAGGAGATAGTTTTTTATAATGCAGATAGGCTAGCTCAGAAACTGAGCTTCCTGGGCTTCAGTCTGAATTTCCCTTTGACCAATCCCTGCTTGTGGTTCTCTGAACCACAATTTCCCTATCTTTAAAATGAAGAGCCTGGGACAAGACAAACTTTAAGCCACTCTATAGCTTTCCTCTGCCATCTTCATAAATCCTTACTGTTGAGTAGCCACCTTGATATTTTCTGTGTACCAGGCTGTAAGTGAATGGTTGCCTGGGTATCTGCTTGGGCCAGGTGCCAGGTGCTCCTCAGATGAAAGGTTCCTGCTTACATGCTGGGCGAATGAAAAAGAACAAAGATGCTTAGTGAACAAAGGAAAATGGGCATTAAAGAGTTATCTGAAAGTAATGAACTTAAGTGTAATGATTTAGAGTTTTTCAGGTGCTTAGGAGTATCGTTGAATTATAGTCAGAAACTAGGCTTTGCTGTCCATAATCTTCTACTGGCTACAATCTTCACTTAAAAGCCAGCTACTGAAGCAACCTTAAACCTATAGGATAAGTTTTCATACAGTACATGTCTATTACCAGTTATTGCATACAAATAACTATATAAGCATATACACAGGGAGGAAATGTTGAATCTCTTTAGGAGCATTTGATGCTCTGAGTCCTGTCTGTGTGCCACACATTGGGCAGATGAGGCAGCCACTTAGCTAGAGAGCAGCAGAGAAGGTACATAGGAAGACATGGGAGTGGAAGGACTGGTTGCATTACAGTGATCATCGTTATTTGTCCTGTAGAATAAAAGGTAGAATTTGTTTCAAATGTTCATAGTTTATTTGCCATGTGTCAGGTTTTTTTCTAGGACCTAAAATTTTCAACCTGAGAAGTTCCTGCTATAGTCATACACACAGATACATGTTCTGTACATATAAGAAAATATATATTCATATACATATATATGAAGCACTGTTGTCAATCTTAGAAGAATTTTTAAGTAAATGTATTAGTAATGCATTTATTATGTTCAGAACACATAAATTTTTCTTGGCTTTCCATTTTCCATCAGCAAGCATTTGAGTCATTTGTCAGATACACAAAATACAAAAGAAGGCCAAAAGTAAGCCATGCATTTATATGTCCAAAGATCCTTCCAAATACATAAAAATCCACCCACTAACTCTTCCTTGTAGGGATACATTGTATTTCTATCCTCTTTTCTCCTCCCTTCCCCTCCCCTCCCCTCTCCCCTCTCCCCCCACTCCTCTCCCCTCCTCTGTCTCTTCTCTTTGTCTCATGTTGTAGTTCAGGTTGGCCCTGAGCTCATTCTCGAACTCAACCAATCCTCCTGCCTCTGTCTCCCGAGTGCTGGGATTACAGGTGTGAGCCACCACGCCTGGCATTGTGATATGTGGTACTGATTGCTGGTAGGCATGAGCTCAGCATTGTGGTATGTTGTTACCAGGGTTTGAATTTGGGACCTTGAGTCTGCAAGGCAGATACCAGAACCAGTGAACTAAATCCCCAGCCCTATATTTCTGATACATGTACAGACAGTGCACTTGTCTCTGCTCCCACACACACACACGTGTATGTGAACACTTTATATGTTAAGTATTTATTTGCTCATAAGTGCTCAAAAAGGATATTTGAACCTACACAGTAAATAGGAGAAGTCTGGATTTATGTCTCCACATAAGCATGTTTGTAAGTTTTTACTGGGGGAAAGTGGTAATGAAAAGATAGAAAAAAAGATTAGGAAGGAAAAAACAGCAGTCATCGGAGCAACCACAGCAGTTAGTACTTTTAACCTGGGCTTTTAACCAGTTAGTACTTTTAACTACCCTATTTATCTTTTCTGTATTGAACTGTAGCTGACACACCATTATTTGTTCCACCAGCTGACATATTGTTGAAGTTGACCACTCATGTTAATCAAGTAAAAAGAGTAACCTCAGTTTTTAAAATACAGAAATATCCACAGACATTAGAAGAAGTGGTACTTATGTAGTCCAGCAACTGTGATAAAGATAAGTTGGTCATAGTCCTTCCAAAGCAGAAAACAATTTTAAATCTCAGGGATTTTTTTTTCCTTTGCTGGCCAGAAACTCATTCCAAGAAGTACCAGCCTGTCTCATGTCAAAATGTTGCCCTTACCAAGGAAGCGGAAGCGGTCGTATTCTTTCCCACTGGACCATGGGTGAATTATAATTATCCTACCTTTTGTGAGACAGAGAAGCAGCAAACATCTGCTCTACTGAATCAGAAAGCCACGGATAAAACTAAACCAAACTGTGAATCATACCTGGACTTAGATTAAAGGATCTGTGTTGTGTTTACCTTTTTCCATATTTTCTTTGAAATTTAAAATACGAATCTGTTACCTTTGGCATCGTATTCTGATGGGAAATACATGAATTTCATTTGCTGACTCCTGTTTTAACATAGAAAAATTATTTCTTTAAAGTAGATGGGCAGAAATAGGTAACACTGGCTTTTTGTTTGGTTAATAACCCCTCACAATTTTCTTTAAAAGAACAGTAGGTTTAAGAAACTTAAAAATACCAAAATAGCGTTTCAAACTCTTTCTGAAAAAGACAAGTTCACAATTGCTATTAGTATGATTTTATGCATCAAGGTATGTGTGAGTATGTATATATGTAACTGTTCAGTTAGTCTCTAGAATTAAGAGAAATATTACATTACTTCAAATTTAAGTTTCAGCTGTGAGTCTAGTTCCTTTATTTTTCTCTGTTTATTTTTATCTACCAGAGAGCAGAAAGACAGACTCGAATTATGGATTCAGCTCAGTATGCAGAATTCTGTGAAAGTCGACAATTAAGTTTCTGTAAGTAAACATTTAGCTGCTTAATTATATGTATAATAGCTTGTGTCATGCTCTCTGTTCCTTAGGAACAGGTGTATTTAATGTGTACATAGTTACAACTGTCACAGAAACAACCTCTGCATTGTGAGGGAACGAAGAAAAGATTTTTCCAAATTCTACTGTTCTTGATAGTTTTAAGGGATTTTTAAAGAGTATTAGTGATGCATGGAGAGCCTTGGTAATTATCAGTTTACCTTGAGTCAGAAAAATTCCCTTTATCTTAATATTCTTTTCCAGTTTCTTAGTCATATTTGTACTAGTACTGCAGACTGTACTTTACCTCTAGTAAAGTAAAGGTGCTTTACTAGAGGTAAAGTACAGTCTGTCTTGTCATGACAGCCATGGCATTAAAAAGCCCCAATATTAATTATAAACATGAAATTTCCCTTTGTGAGTATTCAGATCAGTAGTCTTTTCCATTTTTGTTTAGCCTCCTTCTGTGGCATGCCTTCCACGTTAGCCAAATTCAGTAGACCATGATCTCATGACACTAAAAACCTAGCAATAAAATTAGTTCTTTCCCATCATTGAACACTAGCTTCTTAAAAGTACCCAAAGAGTCATGGTAGTGGGTTGGATTGTGGCGCAAAATATCCTTACAACAACAGTTCAGTGGTGACTAAGGCTTTTAGGGTAAAGGTCAAAGAGAAAGTAGATGAAAAGTCTAGTTAAAAATATGATCAAGAAGCACATGACCCTGGTCTGAGGTTGTAGAGACAATGGTGTCTTTAAACAAGAAGCCATTGTGTGATCATAATAACAGCATATTTCATTTAGAAAAAGAGGATGAGAGCTTCATTTATAGATCATAAAGTACAAATAAATGACACATTTCAAATAGTACCCCATGTAAATGTCAGTAAAACGTAGGAAAACATGTTTTGGAAGACTTTTCCTAACTAAATATACTTTCCAATCGGACCAACAATTTGGCATCAGACATCTGTGAAGCATTAAGTAAATGACACTTCAGATCATGGCAATTTTAACAAATGAGGGGTTTTGTATTGTAATTTTTAGGTTTAAAAATGGCATTCGGGGCTTATAAATTTCTGGTTTATAAAGTAACATTTAGTGCAGTTGAACTATTTTTTAATCATATTTTAACTTTAATTCATTTAAAGGGCCAAAAGTGCTATTTCACACTAAAAACTAATAGTCTTAAGTCTTATATGCCTTTTATGTGATTTTTGTTTTTAACATAATAAAGTTAAATAGATTAAAAATTAACATTTTCCTTTCTGTGTAAAATAATAATCATAGTATAAATAGTATATTACACTTAACTTTCTTTTCTGGAGTAAGAAAGGATTGTTTCTGTGGTGCACATAGGAGCCCCCATAGGAAAATGCAACAGAAGAGTTGGTTTTAAGCAGTACCAAGGTCAAGAGTGCTTAGTCCAGATGGGTTAGCAAATCCGGGAATCATTCCTACATTTGTCAGGCTATGGAGCTCTCTTAATTTTCTCCTTCCCATAAATTACCAAGGAACAGGAACTGTGGTCCTGCCTTGCCTGTCTTTGTAATTGTTTGATCACAGCAGTCAATGGGATTCCTGGTACATTTGTAAATTATGGGTTTATCACTTAATGGACTGATTATATGTCAACCCATCAAGACATAGATGGAATTCAGTAGTTTTTGATGTATATAGGTCAGTCTTTCCAGTCTGATTCACATACATTGCTTTCACTATAGTATATCTGGTAAATCATTTTCTAATCCTTTCAAGTTTTATAAATATTTTTATAACAACTAATATTTAGATTCTTTTAAAAATCAGTCAGAATCTGAGTATTTTAATTGACAAGCTCAGTCTGTCTCTAATTACTGATACATTTGAGTTTGCATATGTGACTTAATTTGTGTTTTCAATCTACTGTGCTTTTATTTGCATGTTCTGTCCTTTTCTGTGTTGGATTCCTGTACTACTCTGTATATCCTAAATTCCATTTGTATTATTTCAGTTTTTATCTCTAATTTTTTAATGTATACCCCAGACTTAATGATGGTTTGTGTTTAAACTTTCCATCTTGGCCTAGTGTCATTTTCCTGAGGCTGTGTGAGTATTAAAGCGCTCACTTTTTTCTTAAAATGACTTTATTTTGCCTCCCTAATTGAATGATTGTTCCTGGGTAGAAAACTGTAGGCTGATAGTTATTTGTTAAAATATGATTCTGTTGTCCTTCAGTGTCTGTTGCCTGTAGAAATCTGTTATCCATTTACTTAGAGTTTTCCTGACAGGAGAAACAAAGAGAATTCAGATTTTGCCTTCAGGTCTGTTGCTATTGGCAAACTCACAGGCAGACAAACCAATCACTGTCCAGTAAATAGGGAAGGGAAAAGTGAGCCCTACCAGTGAGGTACCAGAGAGGGTTATTGTCTGAGAAAATCTATTGACTGTTGGTGCAAAGAGTAAAGATTTTGAAAAGGTTAGAATTGCAGAAGAGATTCTTCAAAACATTGTAGAGCTCTCTTAGGAAACAGAAATGGAAGAATGGGTGAGAAGAAATGGTAGAAATCAGGAAAGAAGAGACAGGAGTGAGAAGACAGAATACTGCAAGAAAACTAAATTTTAGTAGTCATCATAAGGTCAAAAAACTTACAAAATTAATTTTCAGTTTCTCTTTGAAATCATCGTGTACTCAGGTAGTTTTGGAATCCTGCTGAACTCTGGCCTCTGTGTAGAATTCTGTTTATTGTTAGTCACTTTCCAGATGATACTTTCTTCTGATACTAAGGCAAGAAGAACAAGGAGGAAGGATTTCCTTTCCTCACCTCTTCTACAGCAAACTGCTTCACCCTGGAAGGGTCCATCCCCGAAGCAATCTTTCCCATCTGTTGATGGAAAACCAGCAATTCAAGTGTTTAAGGGTATCCTATCCATCTTTATGTATGTGTATATGTGTTTGTGTGTGTGTGTGTGTAGAGAAGTGTGAGCTGTGCCATTATGTTAATGAACTTTTTTTATCCAGTCAGTCATCTCTCTTAGAAATCCTCCTTATGAGTCTGCAAATGCCAGCCATTATTTTGTGCTGATGCAGCAAGGTTGTGTGTCCTTGTTGGCATGTTCTCAGTGCTGACATTCTAGCGAGGAAGCTACTAATGCTGTTGTTCACTGTGCATAGATCTGACTGAGGACTACCACTGATCCTTTCTTTTCACTGCTAAATCATTAAGAACATGATCACTAAATATCAGTTTGTGTGTTCCTAGTGATCTGTCAAAGTGGGAAGCGAACAAGGTACATTTTACTGACTTTGCCTAATCGCTGCCTATTAACTTCAGAAGTATTCCACAGATGTTACACAAGTGTGTGTGAGCCATTCCAGCTTACTAAATAGAAGGAATGTTGTGTGTCAGAATATTGGGAAGATTAGTTACTGCAGGGAGATAGCTTTAGGGGGAATTACCATCAATCTGCCACATTTGACAGATTTGGATATGTGCTTCAATAGCAAAACTTCATGTCCTTTGTGATTTATTTGAAAGAACACTGTGGTATATGGGATCCATGAAGAGTCTATCTATAAAGATCAAAACATCCTATTTTGAATTACTATTACACGCTTTATAGACCTGTGGGAGCTGATGAATCAAAAGAATCATCAGTGGTTTTTTACAAAAAGATTACCTTGTAGATTTGATAAAATCTTCACCATCAATCTTTTCCTTCTAGATAACTAGTTAAATATTAACTGGTGTCTAAGAAAGGACCTCTCTGTCCCCTTGACTGCTTAGCCCTGTGGTTGTTCAGAGATATTTAATTAAAAGTATCATGAATTGCTGGTTTGGTCTAAGTGTGGTACAGTTATGCAGAAAGACTGGAGGCATGAGCTTTGCCCACAAAGAACTTGTGATTCCTCTTGAGTTAAGATATAAGCAAACTTGCTGGGCGTGGTGGCTCATGCCTGTAATCCCAGCACTCAGGAGGCAGAGACAGGAGGATTGCTGAGTTCGAGGTTTGCCTGGGCTTCATAGTGAGCTCAGGGCCAGCTTGAACTACAAAGTGAGACCCTGTCTCAAAAAAAAAAAAAAAAGATATAAACAAACACTAAAAATATGTGATAATTTCCATAAAGGGTTAGAGTAGGGAAGTAAGTCTTTGTTTAGTATGGTCAGGAGTCAGGTGAAAGAAGGAGTGGTGGGAGAATATCCCATGGAAAGAAAGGAGTAGGCCTGAACACAGAGAGGTCAAGCCAGGTGGTAAGGAGGAGTGAAAAAGCAGGTTGGAATTAGCCTGGATGGTTTCGAGTTAGGCTTAAGAATTTGGACATCTTCATAATCATGAAAACAGGTTTAAATCAGACTAAATATCAATTTGGGTTATTCTAAATTGAAATTTCAAGCCTATTCCAGTAATATATATACATTTGGAGTAGTTTTGGTTTGTGTGGGTTTTTTTGTTGGTGGTGGTGGTGGTACCAGGGTTCAAACTCGGGCCCTTATGCTTCCAAGGTAGGTGCAGTACCACTTGAACTAAATCCCCAGCCCTGCAGTAGTATTGGAAATGCAGCTTCTATGTGTTCCTTTTATCATAACAGAGTCTTCCTTCAGATTTTTCGTTCCTCAAGAATAAGATAGTTCCATCAAGCAGGTAACTCTGACTGTTGTTATAAGTTAGCCATGGCCAGTGATGATATACTTCAAAGCAATGTGAGAAGTGCTAAACATTAAGTGGTTTAATTCATTGTCTTATACCATAGATGGAGAATAAAGGACCCATGTACATAAGGAAGTTCTGACAACAACCATTGTATTCCTTTGTAACCAACAGTTAAATCTTGGATTTCCTGAGACAGTAAAAGTTTGTATGCTTCATTTTTACTATGCAGATTGCAAGAGGTATTTTCATTTTGTCATAGTGATGTACAATATTAAATCATTTTTAAAATTAAATTTCTCTTCTTTTTAATGATTATAGCCAAAAAAGCTTCCAAATTTCGAGATTGGTTGGACTGCAGCAGCATGGAGATTAAACCCAATGTGGCAGCCATGGAAATTTTAGCATATTTAGCATATGAAACAGTGGCACAGGTGAGAATTCTAAAGTGCACATGGCAGCTTCTCCTCATCTCTGTGCATTATCAGTTTTTCTTTCACTTTCTGCCTTAGCAGCCAGGAGTTCTCTTCTGTGACAGTCAGATCATGTTCCAAAATTTATTCAGTTATATTTCTTTGCATCCTCAGCTCTAACAACTGTTAGTGTTTAAAACAAACAAACTTTGTTGGATCTTTATCCTAAACAGAAATGTATTGGATACTTTTTCATGATGTTGAGCTCTTAAGTCTTCATCTGCCATGTCAGAATATTATTTTTGAGCTTTGAAAAATGCTTTTCTAAGGGCTGGGGATTTAGCTCAAGTGGTCACCTAAATCTAGAACCTGAAAGAATTGTTCCAGGCATGGTCTGAAGGCCACAGCACCAGCATCTCATTGGTTTGTATTATAGCAAGAACTCCTATGAATATTACAGTAGACATGAACTGACTGTCTGGACCTGGGGCTGGGAGATCTGTATTACAAAATGCTTCCCTCGTGATTATGAATCGACTTTTGAGAACCATTCCCCTAGAAGGTAAAAATATCTCACTGGTATCTAGACTATATAAAGAGCTTAAAAACATTAAAGACCCAATTCAAAAATGAGCAGCTGAAGCAGACACTTTTCAGAGGAAGAAGTAAAAGCTGCCAAGAAGCATATGAAGAAATGCTCAACATCACTGATCATTCAAGAGATGCAGATGAAAACAACACTAAAATTTCATCTCACTCCACAAAAAATGGCTGCTATCTCAAAATTAGCCAGCAACAAATGCTGGCAAACTTGTGTAGAAAAAGGAACACTTCTCCACTGTTGGTGGCAATGTAGACTGATACAACCTCTATGGAAGTCAGTATGGAGATTCCTCAAAAACTAGGATTAGAGGTTCCATTTGACCCTGCTATTGCCCTCCTAGCAATATACACAAAAGAATTAAAAGAATCATATCATGGTGACATATGTGTACCCATGTTCATAGTAGCTCAATTTGTGATAGCTAAATCTTGGAAACAACCCAAGTGCCCATCAACTGGAGATTGGATAAAGAACGTGTGGTTTTTCTATAAAATGGAGTATTACTCTGCCTTAAAGAATGATAAGTTTGAGTCATTTATACTCAAATGGACATACCTTCAGGACATACTCAAGTGAAATAAATAGGTGACAGATGTATAAATACATCTATTCTCTGGTATGAGAAACTGATGGTGTTGAGTTCTAGAATGTATAATAGATATTGTGAAATAGAAAATATTCAAAGGGAGGGGTAAGTAATGAGGGGGTAAAGAAAATGTGATAGTAATAAAAAAGGAGAAACAAAGCTTATGTATTTAAAGGGTGGTGGATTGTGGGGCAGGTAGAGGAATGGGAAAAAAATGAGAATTGTTAAATCGTGTCATATACTGGTACAAATTCTCAATATTGAGTGTGATCATGATGTGTATATACAGTGTACCAATAAAGCTAAAAATAAGCTAAAAAAAAAAAGTGTTTCACTGGTATTGATAGACTGGCCCACTAAAGCAGTCAGTAGATGTCTGCTCATGACCACCATACAGATCGTTAGGCACATGCTATTATCAACAGCTCATGCTGTTTCATTTTTAGGTTTGTCACTTCAGCCATATGACTTTATTTCCATTGCTCTAATCTTGCAGTTAGTGGATCTAGCTCTCCTTGTGAGGCAGGACATGGTAACCAAGGCCGGGGATCCTTTCAGCCATGCCATTTCTGCAACCTTCATCCAGTATCACAGCTCTCCTGAGGTATGTATCACAAAATTTTGACTGTAATACATCTTTGAATTTTGTCACATATTTGGGATTTGCCTAAATACATAAATACATCTATTCTCTGGTATGAGAAACTGATGGTGTTGAGTTCTAGAATGTATAGTAGATATTGTAAAATAGAAAATATTCAAAGGGAGGGGTAAGTAATGAGGGGGTAAAGAAAATGTGATAGTAATAAAAAAGGAGAAACAAAGCTTATGTATTTAAAGGGTGGTGTGGTGATGTGAATAGATTGTGTGGTGATGAATAACCTTCAGTCAAAAAATCTTATACATTGACTGTATGAACAGATATTTACTGGGTGCCATGCCCCGACAGTCTGCTTCATAGCATGCATCACCTTATCTCTGCCCGATTTGGCTTTCCCACCCCTTCAGAGCAAGAAAACTAGTTGCAGCTCATTGTTTTGTCAAAGAACAATTGGTGTAGGTGATTCAGTAATGCTGGGAAAAATTATTTATTTCTTTGTGCCTCAATGGAGCTGAGTTGGAGATATAGTACTGTGGTAAAGCACCTACCTCACATATTCAAGGCCTTGTTACAGGTCCCCAACACTGACAAAGAGAAAAAATATAGTTATTATTTCTCATGTAATAATTCCTGACATTTGAAAAATAACTTGCCATTAGCTCTCTGATGTAATTCGGTAATTTTCTGATCTGATTTATCCTCCCAAGACCATGCCCTACAGGGCCTCTCGACTCTTATTGTCATTATTTTGCTTTTGCATAATATCTGTACCACTGCTGGTATATACAGTATTCTATAGAGCAGCATATACCTAAAAACAGAAACGAGATAAACATGTTGAATATGTTTGCCAATATTTTACCTTTTTAATATACAAATAGTTACATATTATTCCATCTAATAATGACAGAAGAGACAGCAATAACTTTAGGTTAACATCCATGTGGATAATAGGTGAGTTTTAGATCAAACAGTAAAATGTATACCCTAAAATATGGCAAAGTGGTGTTTTATATATTCTGTCTTAATTATAAATAAAACTTCCCTCTTAATAGTTGGTAAGGATGGTGACTGAAATAGTTTCTAAGAAGTAGTTGGAAACTGTTTTGTTCTACAGACTCTGAGAATGTGATAAAAACTAGAAAGCCCTTCTCCATACACAGATTCACCAATTTTACATACAGTTTGAGGTTGTAAAGACCCTGTGAAACCATCCTGCGGCCCTAAGGGATCTGTGAGCCCTGCAGCTCCCAAGTTCAGTCTCTCCGCTGTAGCGTACTTAACCAGTGTACCAGACACACGCCTGGAGAGCAGCTCATTACAGAGCAGAGGTCAGCTTTGTATCCTCTCACACCCTGAAGGATCGTCCTGGTTTCAAATGTAAGTGGGATGAAAATGTGTTTGCCTGTTAAAAATCCACTTTTTTCCTTAGAAAGGTCATACATCATTATCAGTCAACATATTTTAAAAGTCCCTAAAGCTTACTTAGTTGATTAAATGCTATTTGTTTTGTTTATGTTTCAACCTCAAATTATGATGTCAAAGACACCCTTCAAAATGTCTTTGATGCATGTTCACTGTATGAACATGTGTGTAAGTATGCTTTCCATTAACATCAGACAAATTTGTTGTAACATTTCTAATTGAGGAAATTTACTGTGAATATAACAAGCCTAGTTTTCCCTTAACATTCAAGTGATTGCTTGTATGGCTAGGAAAACTCTTCAAGTCCTCCCTTTTCTTGGTTCTTCAGGGTGGCCAAGCCGCCCTGGGCAACTGCTCAGCAACCACAGTGGCTGTTCCCAGCTACACAGCAGTTGAGAAAAATGTCCTGTGTGTGCTGTGTTTCCTGGCTTTCTGGGAGGTGAGAATAAGTGTCAGAGAGCGTCCCGACAGAATGTTAGTGTGAGCCTCGCTTTCTCCTGGCCTTGTGGGGACCTTGCCTCTGCTCTGACACCTTCAGAGTGGACATTCATGAAGACCACTTTCCTTCCTGCCCTTTATTACCTGACAAAGAGAATGCCACTCTGAAGCATGAGTCTTCTCATCAGCACTACAGTCAGAAAGGCAGTCTCAAGGGCCTGTATCTCCAGGACTGGACAGACTGAATCAGGGGGGACTCTAGAGTGGTGGCAGCTGTGTTCAGGGAGACAGAACAAACAAGCAGTAAATGAACCAACAGTTCAAGATAGCATATATAATTTCCAAATCAGACAAAGTACAGGGTTTAAAATCAACATGTAAATTCTAGTTATAAAGACTCAGAGAGAAAGCTGAGTATTGAGTGAAGGAAAGTTCTTGCAGTCCCAGTACCCTGGGAAGCTAAGGCAGGAGGATGGAAGTTGAAATCCAGACTGGGTAACTGACTTAGTGGGACCTTGTCTCAGAAACAACAAGAAGGACTGCAGATGTAGCTCAGTGTAGAGTCCCTAGGTTAGATCCCTAGTATCAAAAGGACAAACTCAAGCTAGAGTTTTATTGAGGAGGTTTACTAGGAAATTTGATTAGGAAATTAACCACTTACCAGTCCAGTTTTTAAATACAAGGTGAACACAAATTGCATGTTTCTTCATTAATTTTTGTAAGAATATAACAAGAAATATAAAAAAGGACAATTATATCAAAGTTTTCAATACAAGTATTGACTGGATGAAATGACACTTGCCCAAGCAACACTCAGAATGGATAGTCAGTACTTAAACACAATGCCCAAGTGATGCAAGAGTATACTCTTAAGTGGTTAATACCCACAATGTATAGAGTCTTGACTGCTAGAGCTATTAAGGAACAGATCAAGGAAGACAGTCTTGAAGGGTGTGTTAAGATTGAATAGTGTGCTATGTTAACTGGATTGGACTTGGACTTAGAAATTCAATCTCCTGGGATTAATACCTTGCGTGTACTTACAGGAGTATCTTTCTTTTGCTGTTTGTTTGTCTGTTTAAAACAGGCTCTTACTATGTAAATCCGGCTGATCTCAAATCTCAGACTTGTTGAGTAGTCCAGATGGCCTCAAATTTGAAATTCTCCTGGGCACCTTGCCTCCACTCCAACAGGTAGTCAGAGTGGACATTCATAAAGATCACTTTCCTTCCTGACCTTTATTATCTGATAAAGAGAATGCCACTCTGAAGTCTCCCAAGTGCTATGATTATTGGCATTAACTACCATGTCTCCTAGGAATGCCATTCTTGAACACTGACAGTAAGGACCAATCTAAATAAACTTAAGTTTTTCATATGAGCAGTCTTCCAAATTTTGTTTTTAACAAGTAGTTTAAACCTAGGTAGCCGGGATCTGATAGCTAAACCCGATGTAAATATTCTCAAATGAAGCACTTCTCATTCCAAGCATTATGGATAATGAATTCTCAGCCTTTATCTTACTATTCTAGGAGCAAGTTGTACCAGATTATCCACATTCCTTCTGATTTGATGCTGTTTACCTACCAACAAATTAAGAAACATTCTTGAAACTAGTATTTCAATTTCAGCAACACATTTTGTAAACTCTAGTATAATTTTTAAAACATTAGAAAATTATAAGCCCTTTTTTACAATTACTGTGGTTGATAAGAATGGGGAAAATGCCACTTGTGGTGGCGCAAACCTATAATTCTGTACTAGGGAGGCTGAGGCAGGAGGATCCCCACAAGTTTGACCTCTATAGTGAAATCTGTCTCAAAAAGAATGAGGGAAATGTAGATTAATAATACCATATTGAAAAGACTTAGAGATTTTCATTTGCCCATAAATTTCCTAGAAGCCAATACTGTGTGTGACAAGGAATTGTTTTATTTTAGTTTCTGGTTGCTGTAATATAAGATGAGCATTGACCTAGTGATGTATGTGAGGGAGGATAAAGAGGGATGAACCTAAAAATACACCTAAGAATAACCTATTAAAAGAAGTTGAGATGTTTGACCATAGCAGAGAAGAAACTGAAAATACAGTCTTCAAAGTATTTTCAGTACATCCACAAGAAGGAAAGAACAGACTTACAATCACATCCAAGGCTAGAGTCATGAGGGATGTGAAGGAAAAAGGGAAGGCATGAAAAGTGGGAAGGGCTGGAGGACACGCAGTGTGCCCGCACATGAAGTCCCCGTGCTGGGGAAGTGCTGATAACCCTGACATGACAGACATCTGAAAGGCATCCATCCTGTGTGGCCAGACAGTGTAGGGCTCCGTTTGAAATGCTACCAACAATGCTGTGTAGAAATAAGTGTAAGTGACAAGCCCAGCCAAGGTTCAGAAGCTAGCGGTGAAGAATTTGGGTTTTGTCTAAAGAATTGGATTAAAAGTTAACACATTTATACCTTTTAGGGGCAGGTTAGACCCTCATTTCTATTGACAAGTATAGTGTTTTTACATTTTTAAGCTGCAAATAACATTGATCATGAGGTATTAAATCAACACTCATAGTAGCAGAGCAGTGGTCATGTAACTTGAAAGCCATGTCTCTTATCAGGGGTCTTGCATGAAGTTCTGCCCAGACTCCCCTGAGAACACGCCACCCCCAACACCCACAGCTCCGCCGTCTGGATCACAGCACCCAGGGAAGACCATACCAGGGTCCCTCGGTAATGGGAGTGCTGGACCAGACAGCACTAAAACCAAGCAGAGGAAAAGAAAAAAGGTCAGTAACCATTCAATGTTTTGCCCAACAAATATGAAGAATCTCATTAAATTATTTTCATAGAGAGGGAAAATGGGCTTTGTTTCTCTCACACCTTGAATTTTTAGAACCCACTAGTTTATATCTACTCGTATTTAATGACTCCTACTTAAATTTTTAAATAATGTTCTTCTAAAGAAAAATATTGATAGTTTATTATGAAAATATTCAAGCATTCAGCATTATAGTGAACACTTTACATGTACCACCTAGAGTCTACAATTAATATTTTACTATTTATTAATGTATACTGTCACTGTCTACTCATCCATTTATCCACCCATTGTTCATGTGTTTTTGTTACATTGCAAAGGAAACACATTTTGTACCTACACACTTTATTATGTATATATGATTCATAGTTTCTTTTTAAGGTAAGTTTTATGCTGTGAACCATTTGACCCATAAGTGTACCATTTAATAAGTTTTGACAAATATATTAACCTATGTTTTTCTAAAACTCTGTCTAAATATAGGACATAATCATCAGCTCTGAAAGTACCTTCATGTTTCCTTCTAGTGAATTATTGCCACAATCCCCTGAAAGACAACCATTGTTCTGAATTTTTTATCATAGATTTGCTTTTTCCGTTCTAGAATTCATACAAAAAGAATGTATGTGTATTTTATATGAAATTTCTTTTACTCTAGAGATTTTGAAAATTTTCTTTTTCTGTGTGCATACAACTCTTTATCACTGACTAACATTCCATTGTGTGGATACACCAGTTTACTCATTCTCCTTTTGTTGGTTAGCAGTATCTGAGTGTTATGAATACACTGGAATATTTTTGCATAATTCTTTAAGGACAAATGCTTCCATTTCTTCTAGATGGATAACTAGAAATGAAATTCCTGAGTCAGAGAATTTTGTATGTGTTTAATTTTTAATGAAATTGCAAGACTTTCTTTCCAAAAATGTTATTTCATTTTTATACATCCACCATGTGTAAGCATTCTATTAAGCTCCATATCTTTATTAATATTTAATATTAGTAATAATGTTGTAACTGATTTTTGGTAACTCATTATAGTTTATGCATTTTCCTGACTAGTATGAAATGCTTTTGTATGGACAGACTGGCCCATTCGACATTTATCTTCCTCTGAGAAGTTTCTCTATAGATCTTTTACTCCATTTTTGGAGCAGTTGCTTTTTTTTTTTTTTTTTTTTTTTTTTTTTTTTTTTTTTTTTTTTTTTTTTTTTTTTTTTTTTTTTTTTTTTTTTTTTTTTTTTTT
>PVIC010024460.1:0-25973 GCA_004025085.1 Thryonomys swinderianus | reverse complement strand
TCAGTGGTTCTGGCACCTGCCTTGCAAATGCAAGGTCCTGAGTTCGATCCCCAGTAACCACATACAATGCTGGGCATGGAGACTCACGCCCACCAACAATCAATACCACATACCACAGTGCTGAGCATGGTGGCTCATGCCTGTGATCCCAGCACTCAGGAGGAAAAGACAGGAGGATTGCTGAGTTCCAGGCTTGCCTAGGATACATAGTGAGCTCAGAGCCAGCCTGAACTACAAAGGAAGACCCTGTCTCAAAAAAAAAAAAAAAAAATCCTAAAACAAAGCCAAAAGACAACAGGTTGGGAAAAAATATTCCAACACATATCACCCAAAGTTAATTTCTATAATGCATGTTCTATAATATTTTTTAAAGATCAGAAAAAATATCCAAAATAAATTAAAAAACATTCCCAGAAAAGATACACAATGACTTCAATATATGAAAAGATATGCAGTAGGCCTCATAACAAATAGTATTTTTTACTTCCAATTTTTTTTTTTTGCTTTTTGAGACAGGGTCTCGCTTTGTAGTTCAGGCTGGCCCTGAGCTCACTATGGTGCCCAGGCAAGCCGTCGCGAACTCAGCAATCCTCCTGTCTCTGCCTCCCAAGTGCTGGTATTACAGGCGTGAGCCACCACGCCCGGCTCTGTGGTATGCAGTGTTGATTGTTGGTGGGCGTGTCTCCACGCCCAGCATTATATTGGTTACCGGGGATCGAACTTAGGACCTTGCGCTTGCACGGCAGGCGCTGGAACCACTGAGCTAACCCTCCGGCCCCTACTTCCAAATTTTTGTGTTGGTAGGGCCATAAAAGACATGTCTTTGCTATATGTTGTTAGTGGAGTATAAATTAGAATATCAAAATTCTAGATGGCCAGAAACCGTATACTATAAGTTTCATTAGTAAAAATTTATTCTCTAGAAATATTCCTGTGTGTATGAAGTTTTGTATATTCACTACATCATTTGAAACAATTAGAAATATCTAAGATGTGTATTATTTTCCATTTGAACTAATATGTATAGTAATTCTATCCTGCAGATGTAATGTCTATACAAGATCAAATCAGTGTATCACTCATTTTTTTCACTCACTTTTAATGTGTCTATACCAAGTCAAATCCTTGCATCACTTTTTTTTTTTTTTTTGCTTTTTGGAGACAGGGTCTTGCTTTGTAGTTCAGGCTGGCCCTGAGCTCACTATGGTGCCCAGGCAAGCCGCCGAATCACTTATTTTTTACAAATAAGCAATATACTTAGATACCTGACTTTGCTTAGAATATAACATACAATTTTAAAATACTGATTGTCTTTAGGGAGAAAATTAGTATGACCAGGGAGCAGATATAAGATACAGATTTACCGTTTACTGATTATCATATTACACTTTTAAAAATTTCGTGCCATATGCATGTTATCTACTTTTTGAAAATGCTAAAATGAAGGGAATGAGTTGAACAAAATTTCATGATCAATTCACTTATTTCTTCCACAAATACTATATTTTTAAAAAAGAAAAGAAAGACAGCTTTTCTATTACTATCAGCCCAGAGAGACAAATATATATAGCGACCAAAATATAGTATGGTAAATACAATAATGTTAAGTTACATAGTTATGTGTACTAGGTACAGTTGGACACAAGAGAAACATAATCCATTTCTTGCTTGACATGTCATATTTAAAATTAATAAAAATTGTATATACAATGATTGCAACTATACAAAACTATGTATAAATAGATTAATAACAAAAGTGGAATCAAAACACACCAAAGCAGCCTTAGATGAAAAGTTTCATTTAGCTGGTGAGGATACGAAGGACTTTTGGAGTGCTTTAGAGTAAATTTTTAAAAATTCACTTTAGAGTTTTAATCTCCAGGATTCTGCAGGGCCCTCGCACCAGATTGGAGTCTCTTACTCATAGTCCTAAAGGTGGGAGGATCCCGGCTGGGAATGTAGCTCAGTGGCGCACCACCCCAAGCTCAATTCCCCGTACAAAAAAAGAGGGAGCAGTAGAAAATACTGTACTTCCTTATTTGTCCTAAATTACTACCAGAAAGAAAGAGGCTCTTATCACACTCCTCTACTTTATCTCCTACCATTTAAACCTGAATCTCCACAAGGTTCTGTACTGTGTTTTGGAGCTGATTAGCATACAGGTTGTCTGTAGAAGCATTCAATGATCTTCAAGGGAGATTTCTTTCTAAATGTTTATAAAACTGCTTTGTTCTTTCTCAGATGTCTGACACTAGCAGACCCACATCTGGCCATATTTTAGATGACTGAAGAGTGAGCTGCAGAGCAGGCAGGACTATGTTAAGCAACCCTGGCATTCAGAATTTATGATCCTTCCTGTTATAAATTCCATATAGCATATAAATATCAATTAAAATCCACTAGAACATGAGTCAAGTGCAGTATTTCCATGGAGTAATAGTTTTAAGTCCTCCCATGAAGTTATGTTCAGGACAAATGATCAGCCTGTGTCTCTCATCAAGTCATACATTAGCTCACTGTTGTTTATTTTCTTCCCCACTGGTCTTTTCCACTGGTCCAGTTCTATGCTTCTACTTTGAACTAATTAAACTGGCATAATCTGGAGCAGCTATACCAGGGATAATACCGAAGGCAGAGCAGGGTGACTGGGCAAGTCCTTTACTGACTGTATCCTGACTGTGTTTCTTACCCCTGTGTGTTAAGGGGTTAGCCTTAGCTTTCATTTCTTGTGTATAAGATAACTTTCAATCATTTACTTTAGTAAACTTCTGTAGAATATCTCTTATGTGCTAGACACTGTGCTGGCTTCAGGGTTATTCATCATCATGATACACCCAGCAAACATAGTTCTTCCCTTTGAACCCTAAGTATTAAAGGAGAAAAGCCATTAAACAGCAAATTAGCCAGTAAAATTGAAAATCACAGTAAAATTCTGTGAAGTACAGCATTCTATGCAAATACATGAAGCAAGGTCTAACTCAGTTTGGAGGAGAGGCAGCATAAGGGCTGGTGGTCAAGGAGCGTTCTTGGGCAGCTGGTGTTTTGAATTGTTCTCGAGATCAATCAGGGAAACTTTGGGTGGGCAGAGTGGGGAAAGAAAAATTTATAGATCAGAAAACCTGCCCACCCACTTGAAGACTAAAAAAGAAAGCCAAGGAAAAAAGAAGGCTAGAACAAAGAAAGTAAAGGAAAAAATAATGTAAAATGGTGCTAACTCTAACCGTAACCTGTCAACCAAGGTCAGATGATGTAGTCACAACCTAAATTAAGAATCTGGGTCTTTATTCCTCTGACAATAAGAAGCCATTGGAGAGTTTTCAGCTGAGAAGTGCCCAGGTTGACATTTTTAAAAGGTTGACCTGGCTTTATTATGGGAGGATGGGCTCCATTTATGTATGTCATAGAACAGCGGCGGTGGATGTGCTGCAGCCGGCAGTCTGTATCGTTGAAAGCTCTAAAAGATTCATCATCATCACTGCCATAGACAGTTGGGATATCATGTTCCTGTGATTTGCTTTAATGCTTACTCGTCAGAAGATAGAATGCTTAATGAAAGAGAAGTGGATAGAAAGGCAGTATGATGTGTGTAATCCTGGGTGAGTTACTGTCCTCTAAGTCTGTTTCTTTACCCAAAGAGTTGAAATAACAAATAGTGTACATGCCTTCTAGGGTTATTGTAAAAATCAAATGTAATAATGCCTGTGAAGCGCTTCAAATAGGGCCTGGCACATTGAATAAGCCTGCGATAGATGTTAGCCACAATCTAACAAGCTTATGGAGGATTCATATGGTCTTCTGAGAGCCACTCACTCTTTGTGATGCAAGGAGTAGCATCCTGTTGGTCATGTCTTCACGCATCTATCCACCACTACTGGACTTTAGGAATCTCGCCTCACTAGCTGATCAATATCATGAGTACAGTTTAATTTTACACATGTGACTTAGAGATGGAAGATGAGGAAGCGTTGCTTGCTTTAATTCCAACTGTGGTTTTGCTTTGAAGCTGGCTTTTCAAAAACACCAGTGAAAGGATTCTGTCACTTACAAGAAATTCAACAGAATGTAGTTAGTTGCTTGGAAACGTGTCTCTCTCTCTCTCTCTGTTTCCCACAATACTAGGTAACTAATGTGTGTAATTATGCTGCTGAGCAAAGCTTCAGGTTGATCAAGGTTAATTGTTGACAGTATTTGAAATGTTAATAATGTCTTCCCCAAAACTGCTTTTCCAAAATAGATTGTTCTTGCTTCACAAGAGATTTAAATGCCATTGATTTCTTCATTCAGGAAGATAATTCTAGGCCTGGAAACAGATTTCCTGGTTTAATGTTTTCTAGGGAATTAGTGCACAGAAAATATGTTTTCTGTTAAATTCACATCGCTTACAAGAATTCTTACCACCTGACTTTTGTTATCTTTAATCTACTCCCTAAAATACACATTTCTGGGGTTAGGGGTGGAATTTAATGGTATAGCACTTGCCTGGCAAGGACAAACACCTGAGTTCGATTCCGGATACCAAAAAAATAAACAAGTAAAATAAAGTACACTTTTCTGACATTGCATTTTGTGAAATTAGGAACACAGGCAAACATGTTCTTCTTTAAGAGTCCTGGGGAATTTTGAGCAGGTTACAGTCTATTCTAATAGATTACAGTAGGGTCAGACCCTTGTCTACGAAGTGCTTTGTACTTACACTTGCAATGTGACACAGGCAGGATTTCAAAAGGAGTTTTGCTGCTGTGTGCTACAAAAGGAAATTCTTTTTTTTTTGCTTTTTGGAGATAGGGTTTCGCTTTGTAGTTCAGGCTGGCCCTGAGCTCACTATGGTGCCCAGGCAAGCCGCCGCGAACTCAGCAATCCTCCTGTCTCTGCCTCCTGAGTGCTGGGATTACAGGCGTGAGCCACCACGTCCGGCATTGTGGTATGCAGTGTTGATTGTTGGTGGGCATGTCTCCACACCCAGCATTATATTTGGTTACCGGGGATCGAACTCAGGTCCTTGTGCTTACGAGGCAGGCACCGGAACCACTGAGCTAACCCTCCGGCCCCAAAAGGAAATTCTTAAAGTCTCTTACTTCATCAGTGAGAGTTCATCACAATCACATTCACTTAATTTGCAAAAGACTTCTTGTGAAAATTTATAGATAGCAAATAATTCTATTTAAAAAATACAAGTGATGTGTCATACTGGTTCACATTCTAATCTTGGGTGTGATGATGATGTGTATATGAAATATAACAATAAAAAATACAAGTGAGTTTTGTATTTACTGTTCTTTCTCTTGTTCAGCATGGTGGCTCCACCTGCATCACTTGCCTTTTCTGTAGTGCTCCAAATGAAGACCCACCTAAATTATTCTAGCAGTGAGAAGAGTGTTCATAGAGAAAGAAATTAGCTAGGAGTATAACTTTAGCTCTCATAGAAAGTTAAACAGTCATCTTATCATATGTAGTGATCTTTATTTTCTCTTTGTGGGGGAGAGACGTACTAGAGATTGAACCCTGGACCTTGCCCATTGAGCTACATTCCTGACCCTTTTTATTTTTTATTTTGAGACAATCTAATTTACCCAAACTGACCTTGAATTTGAAAATCTGCCTCAGTCTCCTAAGTAGATCAATTACCATGCCTAACTTGTTTTGTCCTTTAAAAAAAAATTATTCTTTCTTTCATTGCCTTGTGTTTGTCTTGCTCCACTTCAAAAATCTGTACTGAAAGTTGGCTACGGTGGCAATGCCTATAATCTCAGCACTCAAGAGATTTAGTGAAACACTGTCAAAAGAAAGAAGAGTCTGAGGATATAGCTCAGTTTAAAGGCCCTAGGTTTAATCCCCAGTATCACCAAAAAGCTAAAGTAAGTATTGTGTTGTCACAGTGTTGATTACTTGTAACTTCCTGAAAACTAGGTATTTTATTCCTGTAGAAATGTGTTTATACAAATTTTAGAAGAATTAAAAAAGGAAAACTCAGGTTTATTTTATTGCTGTTGACCATAATTTACAATGGGAAAAAGAACTTAATTGCCCACTTACTATGTGCCAAGCACTATTTTACTTGCTTAACATATATTTTTTTTAGATCACTGCTCTTAAAGCTAGTTTAATACATGCTACATTTCACCCTCTCCCTCTCCCTCTCCCAAGGAAAGAATCAGCATTCAAATCCTAGATTTCACATTGTCTGTGACATTGGAAAGTCACTTGTAAGAAGCCTAATAATCGTGTTATTGTCCTACCCATATCTCAATAATCATTCATTTCATTGATGCTGTGGGAGGAAATTTTGTAAATTGCTTGGATTTGTATTCAGAAGTGCCTTATACAAAATAACTTAAGGAAATTTTGTCCTGGGATTTACCCATATGTGTTCACTAATATATATTTTTACAATTCATCTGGTTTAATACCAGCAATAATTTGTAATGTGAAAGCCAAAACAAGGTGGGTTTGTATTTAATGTTGTCTCACACATTATCAGAATTGAGAGAAGTGGTGTAGAAAGAGAAAAAAGAAGCCCAGGGGTGGTGGCACAGGCAGGTAATCCCAGCACTCACAAGGTAAAGCAGGAGGATTCAAGGCCAGCTATGTTACATAGTGAGTTTGAGGCCAGCTTGAACTACATAGCCATACCTTATCTCAGAAGAACAAAACAAAAATAATTTATTTAGCAGACATCTGCTACTTTTTGGTATGATCAATTTATTTTCCTTTTGGTAGTATGTCAACTTTGTGCAGTTCCGGCGATGCTGTTACTGAAAATCATTATCAGCGTTTTTTTCCCCTTGAATGCCATTTCCTGATAGACCCACATCAGACTGGTCAGTCAGAATTTCCTTTCTTCCTGGGTATCATGGTAATATCATGGCCCAAACAGAGGCAGTCAGTGTCATTTTGAGAGACTGATACAGATGATAGGAGTAAAAAAGATTCTTTTTTTGGAGGGGGGCTGTGATTAAGAGGACAGTGTTTGCTTGGCATCATCGGTGGTAACAGTCTGCCTAAGAATAAGAAGAAAACAGGGTCAAGAGAAGAGCATAGAAAATACAAACTTAATAAAGTTGCATTTCCAAACACCTCTTGAATTTAGTTGTGTAAACTTTAACCTTTTTTGTTTTTCTTTCAAATTGTTTGCAACTGAAAGCATCTTATATAACGTAGCATTCTTATATATGATTAGTACTCCTTGGTGTTTTCCAGTATACTATTTCTGGCTCTTCTCCTATATACTGGTAGGATTATACTTCCTTGGGAATTGGACATGGTCATATGACTGTTTTGGCAAATGAAATGTAAATGAGTTTGTCATTTCTACTCTATTCTCCCTGTCACAGTGACCAGTCCAGAGAGAGGATATGGTGGAGCAGAGTCTCTAGTATTTCTGGACACATCCTAGAAATGAGAAACCATTGTTATTTTAAGCCACTGCAATTTTGTTGCTATATGTTATTATCCCTTCTGATTGATAACGTGCAGAAAAGATTTTGTTATAATTTTCTGAATATTTCAGATAAAAAAACATTGTAGTATAACATTTAAAAAAGACTGATGTCTGTAGAATGAGATTAGTAAAAACATTTGGTGTATCTAGTTATTCTGGTTCCATAATGAGTTATAGGCTACAGGCAGATAGTGTTTCCTGGTTCACCATACAGGAACTAAACCTGCTTTAATGACTCTGAACTCTGACCAAATTATAGTTGCCTTGTTTTATATCAACATGTGTCAGGACAAAGTCTATAATGATAGGTGTTTAAGCCTGAAGACAGTCTGTAAGTACTGTAACCTGGACCACGACAGTCTCTCTTGTGTGGGCAGAACAGTGATGATACCTCCTTATGCAGGCCTCGCCATCTGAAGATAGAGAAACTAGAGAAGTAGGAGGAAGTGGTTGAACAAAAGCCTTATTTGCAGCCATACAGTGTCAGTGTGAAAGCCTTAAAATCACCAGAGCCCTTGGCAGATAACCATTAAGGAACATGCTTGATGTCTGTGAAGCTGGTATATAATATACGCAACAGTCAGCTCTGTGAGCATGCATATTTACTTTGAGCAATATTAGAGTATTAGAGGCACTGTCATTTGTGCATGTTACACAAAACATGTCCTATCCATCCCTCCAACGTGTTGGATTTCAAAGGCAATTTATAAAATTTTTTCACTGGGATTCCCGGGAACACTTTGCTAAATACACATACAATCTTTATCTGTGTTGGATTCTCCAGTTTACATGAGGGGCCCTGTATTCTCATGAGGAGAGAACACTATAATGATCTGTTGTTTTACCTTTAAATTCTTTTTTCTGTGTTGGTTTCACTTCTTGTGCAGATCCTCCCTATGTAGGAAGGAAAACAGCCATCTATAATTTAAGCTGAACATTCTTAAAATTATCTTAGCTACCCTAATGGAAAGATACTTTTGTTTCCCAGTAGTTTCAGCAGAAGATAGGATGGTTCCCTGCAAGAAAATCAGATTATTATAATCATCATGAGAAAAGAAATTGATAGGGCAGCCAAAAATAAAATATGTTCATTATATATAAATTCAAAGTTGGTGCCTATACAACTATACTATAGATACATCTATCTGTAGTAAACATAGCTGGTTCAATACCCTTTATTTTCTCTTAGCATTCCTAATAGGAAGCTCTGTTTTGATCAAGTAGCTATCCATCTTCCCTGTAGCTGAATTCCTGAAGGAAAATTGTCCCAAGCCCAGTCCTGATTAGATCCAGCCAATCAGAAAGTGGCATCCCATTTGGTGTAGATTGGCTTAGGTATGAGAGGGACATCCAGTTTGGGACAGTAAGATGAGAAGGAAGCTTGGGAGGGCTGGTAAACTTGAACAATTTCCCTTATATTAAAAAACACATACAGTGAAGAGCTATTTTCCCTAGATGAACTGTTGGTGGGTATATATGTAATTAACTTTGATTGTGGCAGTCTTCTTGAAACCGTGTTAGCCTGAGATCAGTGCTGATACAATCCACATATCAAAGCAGAAAGATGAGAAACACTGCATCTTTGGTAAAGTTAAGCCACTGGTTTTCCTTTTATTATGTAAGCTGATACTTTTCCTTGTTTAAGTGTAAATGGATTTTTGCTATGTGAGACTGAAAAATATCATTAATAATAAATGGAGACATTGTAGGTTTCTTAGTAGGAAAGGAACCTCTTGAAGGACTATATAGTTCCCCTGGATGTAGTGGTAACTTGGGGTTCACATATCCCAGTTTAAAAACTAGAGCCCTCTCGGGCCAGAGGGTTAGCTCAGTGGTTCCGGTGCCTGCCTCGAAAGCACAAAGTCCTGAGTTCGATCCCCAGTAACCACATATAATGCTGGGCGTGGAGACACGCCCACCAACAATCAACACCGCATACCACAATGCCGGACGTGGGGGCTCACGCCTGTAATCCCAGCACTCGGGAGGCAGAGACAGGAGGATTGCTGAGTTCGCGGCGGCTTGCCTGGGCTCCATAGTGAGCTCAGGGCCAGCCTGAACTACAAAGCGAGACCCTGTCTCAAAAGCAAAAAAAAAAAGTACTAGAGCCTTCTCTAGGACAAGAAAGGACATTGGAAAGGGTGTAGAAAAGCTACACCTGAGCGAAAACTGGTTCTGTGTGGCTGTAGCAGGAGACTAGAAACTGCTATACAAAGAAGGGAAAAAGGGAAAGTATATTCAGCCACCTGCCAGCAGAGGTTTCATTTGTCAATCTTTGAACTCATTAATTACATCTTTCTTAAAAGTTGGTTAGACAGAGGCCAAGCGTGGTGGCTCACGCCTGTAATCTCAGCACGCAGGAGGCAGAGGGAGGAGGATTGCTGTGAGGTCGAGGCCAGCCTGAACTACAAAGTGAGACTCTTGTCTCAAAAAAACAAAGAAAAAAATTGGTTAGACAGTTAGTATGTTTTATACTGAGTATCTCAGATGGCATCTAATTAAGAAAAGAAAAATGAATGTGTATACTTCCCTATGTTCCTACTCCATATTTTAAATTTTTTCTGAATATAGTACATGAATTATAAATGAATTGAACTAAATTTTTTAATAAACTTCCTTAAATAAGCAGGTAAAACAAAGATGCTGAACAGAAAAAAATTGCCATGCTGGAGATTTACCTCACGTGGTACCGCACCTACCTTGGAAGCAAAAGGGCCCTAGTTCAATCCTTGGTATAGCAAAAAAAAGAAAGAAAGGGAGAGAGGGAGGGAGTGGGAGGGAAAGAGAGGGAGAAAAAAGAAAGAGAAAGAAGTAAAACTTAATATTAAAGGGGAAGAATGACAATTTAGTTCACTAATTTACGACTGTTACTGACAACATTGTCCCATTGACCTGTTTCTGCACAAGTCTCCAAAATTACTCCCCACATGAAAACATGAGGTGGCTATAGCTGTGAATATTCTTGTGTGATGAATTACTACTATTTATATTTGAAATCATTTATAGTACATAACATTTGAAGACTGACAACAGTATTAAAGGAAATGTGATACTGTAGTTGAATAATCTGTCCTGCAATATTTGGCCCATATTTTATTTTAGCCATTCATCCCACAAATATTTATTAAGCATTGCTGGATGCTGAATACACAGCAGTGATCAAGATACAGTTCCTGCCTTCAAGGTTGTAATGTGGTGAGCAACAAGTTAACAAGCAGTATGAAAATGGCTGCACTACAGTACTATCAAGGGAGCTATGGCAGCACTTGGAAAGAGCATGGAACCCAGTTAGAGACATCAAGGATGGTCGCTGGAAAAGGGAATGTGGAATCCAAAAATCTGAAGGATGCGTAGAAATAGACAAGCAAAAGGGGGAATGAGTGTTCTAGGTAGAGGGGACAATGAAGCAAAGTCCAAAATCCAAGGTGGCATGGTTTGTTGTAGATAGTACAAGAATTTCAGTATTCAAAATTCACTTGCTGTTGAAGCGTTTAATATCTAAAACTGAATGCCAGATGAGGAGAATGCACATGTCCATGATCCTGGAATTCCTTAAGACCAACCATTCCCCTAGCTGACCAAAAGGATATGGAAAGCCTGGACTATATTCATGGTCCAAGTATATACATAGTGACACATTGTTTTGGGTGGTGTCTAGATGTGCCTAAGATGAGTGGGGATTAAGGTAAAGGTAGCCAGTATAAGTGCTGCTGTTGGCACTCTAGGTATGCCTGCCCTGTATAAGCATGTGTGTCTGTCATTTTAGGCAGATTCCTAAACCCAGGTGATCTGTTTTGTAATTTAAAAGCATTTAATACCACAGAAGATTCTTAAGAAAGATCGGTCTGCTAGCTTGGACTCTGAGATTGAACATACTGAAAATGATCTTTAAACAAACCCACATGTTTTCTTATAGTATTTTCTGGGGATGCAGTGAGGTGCCTTTAACAAGTGAAAGCTTTGACTTTTCTGCCCTCTAGTGGACATCTGTGGTTACATTAACCAAGGTCTTTTGATTTCAGGAGAAAAAATAAATCTTGATTGGCTTCATAAATTTTAATGTCAGTTTCCTTAACTAAGTACTGTAATTCTTCACTGCCACCAAGACAACATATTTATAATTTTACTGTTTTCCGAGATACTGATACTTTCCCTAGCTTCCTCATCAGCAGATTAAATTCAAAGCTTTGTCTCCTGCAATTTATGTTTAGCAAATGCTGAGATTTCAACTCAGCTAATTAGCTAACAGCCACTCCCAAGGTGTCACATGTATTTCTCCATTTGTTTGTTTGTTTTGCAGTACCAGGATTCACATTCAGGCCCTTGTGCTTCCAAAGTAGGCAGGGTACCACTTGAGCTAAATCCCCGGCTTTGGGTTTTTTATTTTTGTTCATGTCTCAAATATCCTGTAAGTCTCTGCGTTTTTTCACATTCTACAAGGCTGAACTCAAAATCCATTTATCCTATAAAATATTGCTCTTTCAGTGCTAAATCATTTCTGAATTTCTTTAACCTATACTGTTTTTTACCGTACACTTACAGTGTTAATTTTAGGTTAACTTTTCAAATATAGCAACCTTCTTTAGGCAGATGGACTTGAGTTTTGTTTCGTAGTTTTCTGTCTCCTATGGATAACAGCAGTACTGTATCCAGTATCTTGACTCTTTTCCCTTATCAGAGGCTAAAAAGATAATTGTCTACCTTTAAATATGAATACTAAAATAGTAGGAATTCATTTCCCTCTGATTAAAACTATTTTAGCAGTATACTTGTATCTTAAATGTTCTTATTTATTTTTGGTCAAAGTCATTAATTCTATTTATCAAATATTCTTAATTTGGAAATTATTTTAGAAAGTTTGAGAAAGACATGGTGTAACATGAGCCATAATAAACCTCTCTTCCTTTTAAAAAAAAAAAAAAGTCATGTTGTTAGCCTGGGAGTATTTGGTAATAGTCAATGCTCAGTACCTGTCTATATGTGTTCATTCTTTTGTCTTCTTTTTTTTTTCTTTCTTTCTTTTTTTTTTTTTGGTCTTATTTCTGAGCAATATTTCAATTTGTAACTTTGGTTGGTCCTAATCTAATTCCTCGCATCATAAAAAAGTAGAATGCTTAATACTTCAAAAAATAGATTTTAGTAGGCCAGAGATTTAGGTCAGTGGTTCTAGTGCCTGCCTTGCAAGTGCGAAGTCCTGAGTTCGATCCTCAGTACTAAGAGAGAGGAGGGGAAGGAGCAAGAAGAGAGAGAACAGATAAAAATATTTCAGCAGTATATGAGTAATTAATACAACTGTACCAAGGTGTCCTGGCTGAACATAAAATCATATGACCCTGTTGAGGGCCCATGCTACAATGAAAGAAATGGGTCGGGTTGCGGGAAGAGGGTATCTTCAGAGAATAGATCCAGAATTTCACTTGAGTGAAAGGGAGCAGAATCCACAGGAGACAAAGTCCCAGGGTCAGGGCCACATCGGTGCACCTTGAACATCACTTTAATGCAAGAGGTGCAGCTTGTTCTGGCAGAAGACCTTTCCAGAGAGTACTGACTCTCGGGTTCCTTTAAGCAAGCAAATTACCTCCCTTCCATGAAGCAGTTTCATCAGATGAAAAATAAGGTTCTAATCATATCTACGTGGCATTCATCCCAGGGGGCTCAAATTCAGAAAAGTGGTGAAAAGCTTCCAATTACCAAGAACCAGACAGTGACACAGATACAGAGCTTTTTTATTTTCTGATTTGTGCTTTGCTAAACCTATAGGGACAAAGCAGCTATATGACTATAATTTAATGGCACAAAGTATATGACATAGTGAATTAGCCCAAAGCTTATTCCTTAGTTTTGCCACTTACTGGCTGTGATACCCTAAATTATATTTATTAACTCCTCTAATATCTACTGAGCATCTTGTGTAAATCTAGCACTATGCAAACATAATTTCTTATACAATTTATAGTGTAGATAGGGAAATAGATCTTTTTAGAGAACTGAATTTTCATGATCATATTGATCATATTACCTTAAAGGAGTAGAGTCTATGTGTACTCTGGATTTTCTAAAATATCATTTTCCCTTTAAAACAAGTTTTAGGTCTTGAGTACTTATCAGTTCCTTATGTAGCTTTTTGTTTTGTCCTTTTTAAAATCTTTATTGGTACGTTATATATGCACATCGAGATAACAGACAATATTGAGAATTTGTACCAGTATATGACATAGTTTAATTCTCATTTTTTCCCACTCCCCTACCCACCTTCCTACCCTCCCAACCCCTATATACATAAGCTTAGTTTCCTTTTTTCTTTCCCCTTGTTACTTACCCCTACACCCTATTTTCCTTATGCAGCTTTTTTTTTTTTTCGTGGTGGTAGTACCAGGGATCGAACTCGGGCCCTTGTGCTTTCATGGTAGGTTCAGTACCACTTGAGCTAAATCTCCAGCCCTGCAGCTTTTTAAATGTACTGATTCCTCCTGACTCCACACCTTGTAGTGTGCTGGTGGATTTCCTAAAACCTGTGCTCTGGCAGGATTTATAGCACTCGCTGATTTCACGGATAAACTTTCCACCTGTGGCCAGTTTCAAGTTACCAAGGTGAGGCCTAAGAATCTTACAGCTGTGAAATCTAGCCATCTAGTCAGCTCCAGCACATCCTTAGTCTTCAGTACACCTTTGTTCCCCTCAGAGATAAAGAATCTATACACGTGAGTCATAAAGATTTTCCCCCCTTGGATTTAGTAACTTTATTTTCTTTTATTTATTAATGAATGTTAGTGATACAGAACAGTGAGATTCATTTTGGTAATTGGTACATGCATTTAACATGTCTTGATTTTTGAATCTCTTATTACCTCCCCTTCTTTTCTCTCTGACTACTTTCCTCATCTCCAAAATTCTACCTCGTATTTAATTAGCTTTCTCATATAAGATAAAATATGTGGAATTTAACTTTATGAGTCTGTCTTAATTCAGTTGATGTGATGATCTCTAGCTGTTTCTCTGCAAATGACAAATTTAGTCTTCTTTATGACTAAGTTATATTCCACTGGGTGTGTCTACAGCACATTTTCTATATCCGTTCATCTGTTGACAGGTATCTAGTCTGTTTCAACAACTTGGTCATTTGGAATTGTGCCACTATAAACATAGGGTATCCATGTAGCACTATAGTATGTTGACTTTAATTTTGGGGGAAATATACTCAAGAATGATAGTTGGGTGAAAAGAAAATTCTATTTCCTTTTGAGGAATCACTATACTGATTTTTATAGTGGTCATATTAGGTTAGGTTTTTATGGGTGTTCCTTTTCCCCCCACACCTTTGCCAGTATTTGTCTTTTGAATTCTTTTTTTTTTTTTTTTTTTTTTTTTTTGAGACAGGGTCTCGCTTTGTAATTCAGGCTGGCTCTGAGCTCACTATGTAGCCTAGGCAAGCCTTGAACTCAGCAATCCTCCTGTCTCTGCCTCCCGAGTGCTGAGATTACAGGTGTGAGCCACCACACCTGGCACTGTGGTATGTGGTATTGATTGTTGGTGGGCGTGAGTCTCCACACCCAGCATTGTATGTGGTTACCAGGGATCGAACTCAGGACCTTGCGCTTGTGCTTGCGCTTGCAAGGCAGGCGCCGGAACCACTAAGCTAACCCTCCGGCCCTGTCTTTTATATTCTTGATGATGGCGATTCTAACTGGAATAAGGTAGAATCTTAATGCAGTTCTTACGCGTATTCCTTTTATAGCTAAAATGTTGAAAATTTTCTCATATAGGTATTGGCCATTTATATTTCTTTTGAGAAGTCTCTAGTTCATTTGCCTATTTTTTTGATTGTGTTGAATTTTAAGGGTTTTTTTTTTAGTTCTTCATATATTATAGATATTAATGCTCTGTCAGAAGAGTGGCTAGCAAAGATTTTTCTCCCATTCTTTAGGCTGTCTCTTCACTTTATTTCCTTTGCTGTGCAGAAATCTTTTTATCTGATACAGTCCCATTTGTTGATTCTTGCTATTATTTCCTGTTCTATTGGAATCCTGTGCAGTGAGTCTTTGTGCCTATAGCTTCAACGGTTTCTCCTATGTTATCTTCCAGCAATTTCACTGTTTCTGCTTTTACATCTTTGTCTTTGATCTATTTTTATTTGATATTAGTACATGGTGAGAGATAGGGATCTATTTTCAGTCTTTTGCATGTGAATATCCAGTTTTCACAGCAAGGTTTGTTAAAGAGGCTGGTTTTTTTTCTCCAGAGTATTTTTTGACCCCAAAAATCTGATGGCTGTAGTTGTGTGGGCCTGCTTCTGTGTCTTCTGTTCCATTCCACTGGTCTACAATGCCTGCTTTCATGCCAGTACCCATGTTGTTCTTCTTAGTGAGGTTTTCATAGTAGAGTTTGAAATCCAGTATTGAGAGCCTCCAAATGGCTCTTCATGCACAGGATTGCTCTGGCTCTCCTGAGTCTGTTTGGATTCTGTAAGAGGCTCGGAGGTGTTTTTCTACTAAAACAGCCCTGAAAGGAATCAAAAGTAAGAACCAGGGACGTGTGAAATTTCCTTATTGCATGCCTATTAGATCTTCCAAGTTCAAAACCAAATTAGACTTGCTGCCTTTAAAATCAAGAATTTGGATCTCTGGTGAATAAAAAAACAATTGAACAACTTGTTAAGTTGCACACATAAAATAATTTTAAGTCGAATAAGTGTCATAGGCAAAAGATCTGTGATAGCCCACACTCATTGCTCTTTTTTTTTTTTAAATTGGGCACTAACTAGACTATAGTGTCTTTTTTCTTTTTTTCTGGCAGTACCCAGGGCTTCACATAGGCTAGGCAAGTACATAGCGCTGAAGTTAACACCTCATCCTTTTTTTTTTTTTTTTTTTTTGAGACAGGGTCTTGTTTGGTAGTTCAGGATGGCCCTGAGCTCACTCTATAGCCCAGGCAAGCCTCGAACTCAGCAATCCTCCTGTCTCTGCCTCCCAAGTGCTGGGATTACAGGTGTGAGCCACCACGCCTGGCTCACCTCATCCTTTTTAAAATTTATTTTCAGACAAGTTGCCCAGGCCAGGTTTTTGTCCTTCTGCCTCTGCATCCCAAATAACTAGTATTACAGGAGGACGGTAGCATCTTTTAAATAAGCTGTTGACCATAGACTTTGTTTTTTACAATCACAGGTCTTTTGACAAAATTCTAATCAAGCTGACTTTCTCATCAGTGAGACAATGTAGTTCATTGATCATCCCAATTGTGATGCATACATATTTGCATTTTAAGAGCGTTTAAAAGAAACATTTGAAAAGTAGCTGGTATCTAAACAGAGGTTTGCTAATGCTTAAAATTTTTTATCTTTTTTAATTGAATTATTTATTGGTACATTTTATATATAGCTCACAATCACACTCAACACTGGGGAATTTGTGCCAGTATATGACACAAGTTAATTCTCATTTTTACCCATATCCCTACCCACCCCACAACCCCCACCCCCTATATACATGTTCTTTCTAAATCATAATGCTTAAAATTATAAAGAAGAAAGTTTGTTCATGTATGGTCCTAATAGGAGCATGATATGAATGTGATTTTAACTATAAGCATTGCATGATGTTCTGGCTTCCTTAGTTTTACTTTAATGCATCTTCTGTCTTTGTGAAATATTATTAGGTTGGATCTTTTCAGTACCTAATCCTAGGCAATACTATAACTCTTGGATCTAAATTAGACTTTTTCCTTTGACAGTACCAGGGATTGAACCCAGAGCCTTCACATTGAGCTATATCTCCAGTCCTTTTTTTTAACTTTTTATTTTGATACAAGATCTTACTAAATTCCCAGATGGCCCAGGCTGGGCCTGCTCTCCTACCTCAGCCTCCCAGAGTGCTAAGGTTACAGATAAGTGCCAAAGAAGTTTTGTTTACACTGAATCCCTGGTGAGTAGTACTAAGGTATAATAGGTAGTCAGTTAACGATGAGTGAGAGCAAGTGAATAATTCTTTAAAGTAAAAAAAAGCCTAAGATATTACTTCCAGTTATTGGACTTAGGCCACCTCCTGAGCAAAAACAAAACAAAACAAAACAAAAAAAAACATTCTTTTATTCTGCTAAAGCTGAATGTAACTGGCATAGAATCCTCACTAAATGAAAATGCATAGCCAGTTATCTCCAAGTGAGCATCTTTTACTCAATGACCTACTTTTATACTCAGGTACTAAGCAGATTGATAATAGTTTGTCAATCTTTCAATTAATACGTAATGGTCTCTAAACATCCTAAAGTTAAATATACATCTAAGGTGTCATATGATATTATTTTCTGGTCAAATTAATAAATACTATCCACTTTAAATTTTAAAAATATTAAACAATGGACTGAAAATGTAAGAGAGTCAAAATGTTTTGAGTCGTTTAATTCATGACTATATATGTCAGAAATTATTGTATTCACTGAGAAACTAAGAGCTGTCCCTACATTTTTTTCCTCTGGATAACTTTTTTTTTTTTTTTTTGAGACAGGGTCTTGCTTTGTAGTTCAGGCTGGCCCTGAGCTCACTATGTAGCCCAGGCAAGCCTCGAACTCAGCAATCCTCCTGCTTCTGCCTCCCAAGTGCTGGGATTACAGGCATGAGCCACCACGCCCGGCTCCTCTGGATAACTTCTAATGTTGTGGAAAGCTAACTCTTTAGCATTTTTAGTAACAATGTATGAAGTTACTTAGCAAAGTTGTGTCTATACTTGTTAGAATGATAAACATTATTCTTCAAGAAAACTCTACTACCTGTAATTACTTTTTATATTTGTATCTTTACAGGTCTGACATTGAATTCTGAGATAAATTTAAAATTTTTCATTTCTTTTAAATCCATTTTACGATGACACCTATACATGCCTTGATATATAAAGTATTTCCTACCTCCTTTTCTTACCCTTAAGTTTATTGTTCCAAGTAAATTGAAGGAAGCAAATGGTTCACTTCCCTGGCTATTAAAACATTAGGAAAGAAGCTACTGTATTTGGGTATGTGTGCCAAAAGACTTTCCCACTCTTTTGGCATTACTTTTTTTTTTTTAACAAAACCTTTAGTGGCATATTTTCTATTTATTTATTTTAGCAAAACATTTACCTGTGAATTCAGAGAGGAAAGGTACAAAGAATATTATTTTATTATGAAAAGATAATCATTTTCTTCAGCTCTCACACACCTCCCACCTTGGAATATGAAATCAGACTTTTAGTGTAGAGGTAGTTGGTTATAGTGGCTAGGAAGACTTCCTGGTTTAAATGCTGATTTTACCACTTATTAGCCTTGTGCAGGTTCCATAGGGACATGGTGGATATTAAATGAAGTAACATATAAAGTACTTGATGCATAGTGGTACTTCACTAATGTTAGTTCATAACTAACATTATGTCTACTAATAACTAGTTTTGGTTATTTGGTTCAGGTAATGAAACCTCAAAGGTATCACTCAAGGATATTGTTTCCACTTCTCTTCTGCCGTTATAATTCTCATTAATAGAAAAAAATCCACCAAAGAGCTGAAAGTAGAAGTATCTTTTTTTTTTTATACTTATTTTAGGAATGAAAGCAAGTGTTTGAAACTCATAATAGCCCATAAAAATAGGAGAGGATGCTCAACTTCACTGTCTAAGGAAAAATAATAATCTTTGATACATGCATATAAGTAGAATTCATGAATTTGCCAATAAAAATGAGTGAAAAAAGCTACATGTAATAAATGAAATAATCTTGTTAGCATAATGTTTAGTGGGGAAGATAACTCATGGTATAATATAAATTTTAAAAGCCCTCAAACAATCAAAACTTAGTAATACAATAAGAATAAAGATGTATAATTTCTTTAAATGAGGGAATAAAAATAATGCAAATCAATAGGTAAATTAAAATGAAATTCTAAGAAATAAATGATATAAAAGAGGCCATAAAAGGAAGAATGGAATAAAAATACAGGAGGCAAGCTGGGCATCGTGGCTTGTACCTGTAATCCTAGCACTTGAGAGGCAGAGGCAAGAGAATTGCTGAGTTTGAGGCTTGCCTGGGCTACAGAGTGAGCTCAAGGCCAGCCCGAACTACAAAGTGAGACCCAGTCTCAAAAAAAAAAAAGGAGGCAAACTAAAAATAATAGTAACATGGTAGACTCAATTACAACTAAATCAATAATTATATTAGAAGTTATGGAACAAATATTAAATTAAAAGGCAAATATTGTCACAACAAAGAAGATGAAGTATGACTCAATTATATTTTGTCTATAAGAGTTCTTTAAAGATATAAGAAAATTTGAAAATGTCTGGCAAACAATGAGCATAAGTCTAGAGTATATTAATAATAGAAAAAATACATCTTCTATATTTCCACTACCTCCCAGGAATCTATTCAGTTATAAGCCCATTAATGGATAATATCAGACCCCTCATGATCCACTGAGTTCCAAAAATCCCACCTTTGCACTTTGTTACCTTGGTAGCCAAGCCTCAACATGCAAGCCTTTGGGGGATGTTTCAGATCCAACCATAGCGCTGTTGATTGATTTCTTACAAACAAATCAAATAATACTATCAGAAAAGGGAGATATTTTCACAAATAGTGTTTTAAGATTGTATATTTACTCATGGAAAAAAGTAAGCTTGAATCTCTATACTATACACAAATACTAATTTAATATAAATCATAGACATTATCTATAAACCCATAATGCTTTGGTAAAAAAAAATGTAGAGCTGGGCGTGGTGGCTCACGCCTGTAAACCCAGCACTCGGGAGGCAGAGACAGGAGGATTGCTGAATTCAAGGCCTGCCTGGGCTACATAGTGAGCTCAGGGCCAACCTGAACTACAAAATGAGACCCTATCTCAAAAAAAAATGTAGAGTATCTTTATGACTAATGGTAGACAAAGGTTTCTGAGAACACAAAAAATAACCATCCAAGAAAAAAATGGCTATTTAAACTTCATTTGTAACTCATGCATTACTGATGTGAATGTAAGGTGGTGTGAATATTTTGGAAAAAGGCATGGTAATGTTCTGTAAAACTACAAATGCATAATCCATGATTCAAAGAAATAAAAATATGTGCTCACAAAAAACGGAAAAGGAAAGAAAGGGAAAAGAATCCCACAAAATGATTTTCATATAAAAGGTATAGGGATGAGGAAGAGGACATTACCAGAACTTCCACCTTGGGTCCTGGCCTGTGAGCTACCGCAACACAAGACAAATTAGAGAACAGACAGGACAAGATTTAGAATGTAGAAGCTGAGTCTTGGGTCCTGATCAGTCCTGCTGATGGCAGTAAAGACAAAAGCCCCCCAAGCACATGCAGTTTTTGTTGAATACAGTCTTTGCAAGGAACAGGGGCTGGGTATGCTTTGAAGGCATCCAGTAAAATACTGCTGAACAGCTGGCATGATGTAGACAGGCAGGGCTGCTAGGAAGTAAGGGATGGCTTATCTTACTAGGATAGAACAAACCAGTGCTGGAACCTGGGGCAATTAGCAAGTAACCCATTGGGTCGGTGTGAAGCCATAATTCAGGCAAAAGGATTTTAATTGGGTCACACTGACCTCAGCAGGGCCCTGCCACTTCACAGACTAGGACTTAGGCCTCAATGATAGCCTTTTAGCAAAGGCGCAATACTAGCCCAACTCTGCTACCTGACATCCCATTTGAGCAACATAAGGCCTTGGTCTGGTGCCTGGTGTAAAACAGTATAACCAAGTTAAGGGAGGTTAAGATGTATGTGCTGCTCATATCCTGCTAGTGTTAGAGAGAGAGGTCTGCCACAAATAGGTTTATTCACAAGAGAAAAAGGTCAAACCATCCAGGTATGCCAGTATATCAATAGGAGAGTGAATAAACCATAGTATATCACAGAATGGAATGACTGTACTACTGTTACTTCAACAGCCTGGATGAGGATCAAAAATACTGTGCTCACTGAAAAAAACCCTTCTGTAAAAGTATGTACATGATACCATCTGTATACCTTACACCTGTACTTCCTCTGGGTGAAGAATCTATTGATAATCTCTCTTTGGAGAAAATAGTAAGTATCCTTAAAATCAATATTGGGAGTAATGGAGAAAATTACTGCCTGTGGCTGTCCAGAGATTTAAACAAAATTATTTAGAGGTAGATAAAGATGGCTTTATAAACTAGAGAATGTAGGTGACTCATTGGCAAACCATGCATATATTATTTGAGATTATTTTTCTCCTGCTACTTCTGGTATACCAGATAAGATGTAAGTGATGGGAGAACAGATATAAAATTCAGAGAGAACATTTTTTTTAAATGTTAGCCTCTCACTAGCATTTGTTCTATTATCTTTTCTTACTTTGTTTTCATGTTAATATTCTTGTGTATATGTAAAGCAGTATGGTGTAAGAATGTATACTAATTCCTAACCAAAGTCAGGGAGAAGTATGATATGGTTTTCAACAAGTTAGGAGGCAGTATATTGTTGGCTTTCATTCTAGCTCCATCACATCAGTTTGCTTGGACAATTTATTGGCTTTTTGAGAATTTTGGTTCTTTATCTGTAAAATACTCATTGAGTTTAAGCTGCCATAAATTATAAAACTATTACTTTAGTGCCACTAAAAATAGAAAAAGTTGTGGAAAGGCATGATAGCAACATCTGCAATATACCAGCGCTCAAGAAGCTAAAGCAGTAGGATGTAAGTTTAAAGCCAGCCTGGACTCTATAACAAGAACCTGTCTTGATAAACAAAGCCAAAAATTTTTACTCAAAGTTTGATTCAAATAAAAAATATGATATGTACTATCTACCCTTGGAATGTATGGAGAATAAGTAGGATAATGTATTTAAAGGGCTGTACACAGTGCTTGGCACAATGTAAGTACTCAGTAAATGGTAACCATTCTGTTGATGGCATTGTTGATTTGGTCATAAGCACTCAGAAATGATGCTCACTGCTTAGATTGTTCTTTGAGGATCAGAATCCTAAGGCATCTCGAGATTTGTTGGTGATACTGGGAATTCCCATTCATTTTGAAGTTGAAGTAGCATAAGAGTAGCACAATTTGTTCAGTTAAATTTTCAGTGATTATTGAAGTGATTATTTTAATGAGTAGCACTTTGTGGTCAATGAAATCTTTGTGAATTGTCACTCTTGTTTCCCCTCAGAATAAATTTTATTGTTACCAACCTCCTGGGTTGGTAGAAAACACATTTTATGAAGAGATTTTAGTTAACATGCATAACAACAGGAATGAGATAGTCCCACATATAAAGCTTAATAAAATTTCCACTAGTAATATTGTGATATGAGACTTCAGGTTTTAACTTTCATTTTCTGTCTACACAGGAGGCAGACAGTGGGGAGGAGGAATGCCGGTCACAGCCCAGAAGGTATGTCTCTTCATTATAACCTAGAGTGCTTTTATAGTTACTGGGGATTTTTTGAAATCTTTTTCAGCCTTGTCAGATTAGCTTAATCCTGCTTTTCCAAGATGCTTCCATTGGTCTGTCAAAAATGAGACTATCAAGAATCCAGTGGCTGATTTAGAAAACTTTAAAATAGCAGATTGCCTTTGGAAAAGGAATGCAGGCTCAGTGGTAGATTACTTATTTAGCATGCTCAAAAGTCCTGGGTTAGGACATGAACTGTACCTCACTAGTGTTCTGAGAAACAATAAATTTTGTTTTGCATTTCTAGCAAGAAAAAAAAAGCCCTGAGGTCAATCCTCAGCACCCCCCCCAAAAAAAAGATTCAGAAAGACCAGTTATGACTCATTTTTCACCAATCTCTAAGGAACTTTCTTGTATCATAAAGAAATAACTTGTTCTTACTTTTTTTTTTTTTTGAGACAGGGTCACAATTTGTAGTTCAGACTGGCCCTGAGCTCACTATGTATCCCAGGCAAGCCTTGAACTCACAGCAGTCCTCTTGCCTCTGCCTCCTGAGGGCTGGGATTACAGGCATGAACCACCATGCCCAGCATTGTGGTATGTGGTACTGATTCCTGGTGGATGTGAGTCACCACACCCACATTATGGGATGTGTTTACCCAAGATCAAACTTGAGACCTTGCGCTTGCAAGGCAGATGCCAGGACCACAGAGCTAAATCCCTGGTCCCTGTCCTTATTTTTTAACAGAATATCACCTAAAGAACATTTTGGCATTCAGTTTATATTTATAATCCTCATGTGTTTTTATAGATTTTGGCAAATTGTATTTCATTTTATACATATACCAAAGCTACTGGATAACCTACCTAGTCTTTTAAAATACAGTGATCCTATCCATCCACACATACCCTTGACAGAATAGTGGGCTTTTTATTAAGGTTATCAATAACCTTACCAATAAAAATACTCTGAGAGAAATATAGAGAGCATAAAAACAACATATCTGGAGCAAATGTGCAGTTCTAGAGAACTTGTTTGTCATGTACAAGGCTCTGGGTTCAATCCTCAAAACTAATAATGCAAAAAAATACAAATTTCTCTTGTCCTGTTTACATGGCTTTTTTTTTTTTTTTTTTGTGGTACCAGGGATTGAACTCAGGCCCTTGTGCATCCAGGTTAGGTGCGGTACCACTTAAGCTAAATCCCCAGCCCCTGTTTACATATTTTTTAAGTATAACTTGGTCCAAGAAAGAGCCATGGTAGATTCTAGATGATCATTTAAATGTTAACTTATATTCTGAACTAATTAATGACCCATCTGGATAATACACAGAATGAGTACAATAAGCTTTCTCATTGTAAATAGCTGGCTAAAGGGGATGCTTCCTTCATGATTATCAAGTATTTGTTGATATACAATAGACTTTCCTCTTGTAGACTATAACTTCAAACAAAAATAATTCTTTTTCTTCATTAACTGAAGTTACTAGTAATATTTTTCTTATCTTAGTTGTCATGTAAATTTTGGTTGAAAGCTTAATTTCTCACTGTGTTAGGGAAGATCTGACAGCAAATTTTCCTTTTGCATTGGGCCAGAAATATGAAATCCAATAGGAATTTTATCACAGACATCATACCGTTATTCCCATTGGAATGAAGAAAAGATTCTAAAGGATTCTTAAACTTTCTACTAGGTTAAAGATTTCTGTGTTAATGTGAAGCTTTATATATATTTAACTTGGAATCCACTGAGATAATTGTCATTCCAAAAACTTGTGTAAGGCTGAAGCAAAGGTCCATTCTCTGATTCACAGCCCTGAATTGTCTAGACATTAAGAGTTATAAAGACCTGTTTTAAAAATAGTTAGCAATAATGTATTAAGGTTTTTGTAAACTTCTGTTCATAACCAAAGGATCACTTATAAAAATAAGAAATAAGGAAAAACTTGCTGGGCGTGGTGGCTCAAGCCTGTAATCCCAGCACTTGGGAGGCAGAGGCAGGAGGATTACTGAGTTCAAGGTTTGCCTATGCTACATAGTGAACTCGGGGCCAGCCTGAACTACAAAGCAAGACCCTATATAAAGAAAAACAAAAAAGAAAAAAATAAGGAAAAACCTAGCAGCACCCAGTTTTTTAAAACAGTCATAATTTATGTAATTTCTTATATTCAATGTGTATAACATTATTTCTATGTTTAATTAGCTTTAGTTTGACTCAAAGCAAAGACATTTTCTTACAATGCCTTCTATAGTTAGATAGTTTGTTTAAAAAATTCATTTTTTGATTGGGTGTAGTGGCACACACTTGTAATCCCAGCACTTAGGAGCCTGAGATAGTATGATATCTGTGAGTTGTAGTCCAGCCTGAGTCACATAGTGAGTTCAAGGGCAGCCTGAATTAGTAGTGACACCCTGTGTTTTAAAAAAAAAAAAAAGTTGATTTCTACTTTAGATTGGATAAAGGTGCATTTTTTATAAAAATGGAGTATTACTCTGCCATAAAAATGATAATTTTGAGTCACTTATACTCAAAAGGACATACCTTAAGGGCATACTCATAAATGAAATAAATAGTCACAGTTGTATAAATATCATATCTTTTCTCTGATATGAGAAACTGAAGATGTAAATGAGTTCTAAAATGCATGATAGATATTGCAAAATAGTAAATATTCAAAGGGAAATGGGGTTAAGGGGTAAGTAATAAGGGGAAAGAAAAAAATTTGATGGTTAAAAAAATGAAACAAAGCTTGTACATATAGGAGCGGGGAGTTGTAGGGTGGGTAGGGGAAGGGAAAAAATGAGAACTAAGTTATGTCATATACTGGTATAAGTTCTCAATATTGAGCATAATCGTGATGTGTATATATAATGTACCAATAAAGATTCAAATAAAGAAAGAATAAAGCCCAGCATGGTGGCTCATGCCTGTAATCCCAGCACTCAGGAGACAGAGGCAGGAGAATTGCTGAGTTCAAGGCTTGCTTGGGCTACATAGTGAGCTCAGGGCCAGCCTGAACTATAAAGCGAGATCCTGTTCTCAAAAAAAGAAAAGAAAAAGACACAAAGACACTGCTTTAATAATTTCTTATTTTGGGCCGGAGGGTTAGCTCAGTGGTTCCGGCGCCTGCCTCGCAAGCATAAGGACCTGAGTTC
>PVIC010024459.1:13575-26102 GCA_004025085.1 Thryonomys swinderianus | reverse complement strand
GTGAGCCACCACGCCCAGCATTATATGTGGTAACCGGGGATCGAACTCAGGTCCTTACGCTTGCGAGGCAGGCGCCGGAACCACTGAGCTAACCCTCCGGCCCCTACACATTACATATTAAGGAGTATCACTGAAACCATGACTTCCACAGGGTTAAAGACTTTTTTCTTCCTGTCTGTACTCAATGGCAGAGTGCTTATTTTATTGTAAGCTTTTTTCTTTCTCTCCCTCTTCCTCCTTTTAAAGGCTGGTGGGGTAGCAGGTGCCTCTGTGGACTTGATACTATTTCCACTGGATACCATTAAGACCAGACTGCAGAGTCCCCAAGGATTTAAAAGAGCTGGTGGTTTTCATGGCATATATGCTGGTGTACCTTCTACTGCTATTGGATCCTTTCCTAATGGTAAATACTGTATTACTGTTTTCACTGCTGTAAAGTTAGATAATGGAATTTATTTTCAAAATGGTATATATGTGTTGGAGTTTATCTTCTGAATTTATTTTCTGTTCTTTAATACATTATTTTTTAATAACTAGACTCCATTTCAGTATATTTGTCATAAGCACACGTAATCTTTAAATAATGGGTTTTATTGTTACATTGTTAAGATTCCCAGTCAGCATCCTTAAGATTTTATTTATTTATTTATTTTGAGACAGGGTCTCGCTTTGTAGTTCAGGCTGGCTCTGAGCTCACTATGTAGCCCAGGCAAGCCTCGAACTCAGCAATCCACCTGCCTCTGCCTCCCAAGTGCTGGGATGACAGGTGTGAGCCACCACACCTGGCCTTAAGATTTTATTTTAATGTCAGTTTGATTAGAACTATGATTCCCAACCTTGTCTGAACATTTGAACCTCTTGGAGAGCTTTAAAAAAAATGAGAATGACTGTGGGACTCCTCCAGAAAATTAATTGGCTTGGGGATTAGTCAAGAGCAATTTAATTGGTCAGGCATTACCTGGTTATCAGAAGTTTTGATAGCTTCCCAGGTGATTACAGTGTGAAGTCAGGTAGGATAACCGCTGCCTTGGAGATGCCTAATGAACAGGTGAGTGAAGGAGGCATTTGATCACTTAATCTTAAATTGCTCTTAGATGAGGAAGTGTTTCTCACTAACATTCTCTCGAATGAAAACTTTCTAGTGTCTTCTGTTTTGGTTTTAAAGTTATGTGACTTAAGGCCCTCTCACTCTATAATCTGTATGACCTATTTTTATTTATTTATGTTTTTCAGATACTTATCTCATTTTAATGGTTTACTCATGATGGTTTCTGTGTGTGTGTGTGTGTGGATGCCCATATGTGTGGGTACACTACCATTACATGAAGCAGTGTGTACTACTGATACATCTCCAGACTGTGATGAATGGTCTAGTGTCACACCAAAGTAAACTAGGTCAGCAAGCCAAAATGACAGCGTAAATCCAAATCATGGCTTTAGTAGTAAATTCAGGGGTTTGCATTCTCTTTTTTTTTTTTTTTCAGGATAATTCGTGAGATATTTTTCTTCTTATGGTAACCTGACATTTGTATGTGTCCCATCTTTGAGCACAGCTTTCACATAAGATTTGGAAAGAGGAAGTATTTCCACTTTTTTAATTGAGTTCTTTATTGGTACATTTTATATATAGCTCACAATCACACTCAGGATTGGAGAATTTGTACCAATGTATGACACAAGTTAATTCTCGTTTTTACCCATATCCCTACCCACCCCACAACTCCTATCCCCTATACACATCTTTCTTTTTCTTTCCAAATATTTATTCTTTCTCCTCATACTTTTCCCTACCACATTCCCTTTGAATATTTCCTATTTCACAAAATCTATCTTACATTCTAAAACTCATTTACATCTACAGGTTCTCATACCAGAGAAAAGATACAGTATTTACATATCTGTGATCTGTTTATTTCACTTATTAGTGTGTTCTCTAAGTGTATCTATTTGCACATAAATGAATGAAACTTGTCATTCTGTATGGCAGGGTAAAACTCCATTTTATAAAAAAAACCCCACATCTTTATCCAGTCTCTAGTTGATGGGCATCTGCATTGTTTCCAAGATTGGGTTATGACAGACTGAGCTGCTATGATGAACATGGGTGCACATATGTGTTTATAATATGATTCTTTTAATTTCTTTGAGTATATTCCTAGAAGGGGAGTAGCAGAGTCAAATGGGACCTCCAATCGTAGTTTTCTGAGGAATCCATGTTTTTATGTGTTTCTCTTCTCCCCCAGCAGTCTATAGAGCAGCAGACTTCTTGGGGGTTATCCTTGAACTTTTGCATGTCTTAGTACTTTCAATAACTTGTTATGACAAGTCCTTATGAGCACTCACTCTGTCAAGCATGGTTTTAGTGTGGGCAAGGGGATGGGTTTGTACCAAATTTGTCTGAATTGGAATGACCTGATTCCTAAGGAGTTTAGTTACACATGCCTATGACTAGTCTTTAGAGATTGGGACTTAAGTTGTCTGAAGTGTGTGCTGGGCATTGGCAGTTTTAAAAAATTCAAAAGTGATTCCAGTGTTCAAATAAGTGGAGAATCTTTGAGCTAAAGGATTAATTAAGCATATGCCACTAAATATCTTTCTTTTGGTGACCAGTTGTTAAGACTTTTCCTTCGCATAGACTCATTTTTCTTCAAATATTTCTCTTTTGCATGTTGCACAAAAGGATTATTGTGGGTATCTGTAATATTAGCTGTAGTATATAGGGTACATGATGCTATCATTAAGATCACAGGGTTGTTTTACATGCTTCCCCCAGGAGTTTTGATACAGAGTATGATTTTCAATGTGTGTGTGTGATATGAAGGTGATTATCTTCTTGGCTCTCCCCTCCCCCCCTCCTCTCCCCTTCCTTCTCCCCTCCCTCCCTTTTCTCCTCCCCTCGTCTCTCCTGTCCTCTCCGCTCCTCACTGGAAACTTACAGTACCATTGTTTTTGTTAATTTTGTTTTTTCTAGTACTGGGAATCAGACTTGTCCTTGCCAGGCAGGTATGGCATCACTGAGCTACTTCCCTGGTCCACCGCTAATTAAAAAATTAGTGGAGCTTTTTTTGACTCATCTGTTGGAGCAGGTGGGGGTTAGAACTTACATGCCTAAGGAAATAAAAATACTCAGAAAGTTATATAAGTTTAAGGTAGTTGGTCTGGAAACCCAGGGCCCTTTGACACTTTCTTCCTTTCTCCTGGGTGGGGATGAGGTGGGTATGTGTGGGACACAAGGGAAGGAGACTAGACTAGAACCTTTGTGTTAAGTTCTAGTCTCCTGTGAGTCTGACAGCATATGGCAAAATAATTAGTAATTATGAGGCTTAGAGAAGAAGCTGAGCTGCGGCCTGATCCATGCTACTTTGGGTAGCCAAGACCCAGATCCAAGCTTGCCACACCTTTCAATCCATACATTCCAAAAGACCTAGGAGGATAAGGGAGGGCGGGGCAGACACTGGCAGTAGTCCTTGAAGAGTTATGTAGATCCTGGTGTAGTTCTGCACTGGAGTATCACAATATGTGGGACCACTGCAGTCCCTGTTGCTACCAGGAGTGAAGACAAGAGTTAAGTCCCCAACTGTCAGCAGCCAGGAAAGCTTGCCCAGTCATAGTCCAATTGTGCAACTATTTCTCTCAAAAGGATTATTCCCGATAGGTGTGGTGTGCATGTAGCCACAAAACATACAGCTAAGTGCCATTTAGTGAATTGGCCTGGTGGGAAAAGTTGTGTGAAGAATCATACATAAGATAAACTATATTTGCTATTTAGGACTGCCAAATTGATAATTACTCTTGCAGACAACATACCTTCTTGTTTGGCATATTTGTTAGCAACCTGAGGATCCTTGATAAACTCTGACTAAAGAGCTAATTTTCACTGCCAGGCTGTTTTCCTGAGTATTTCAACTTTGACTCTGTTATGTTCTAATGTCCTTTGGAAACTGAATTTGTCCTTTCTTTATCTTTCATGCCTAATCTTTTATGCCAGTGATAAACATCTTTTTATTAACAGTACATGGCAAATTATAAAGCTCTCGTGCAGGTATGATTAGTTCATGGTGATAGAGTTAGCTTTTTGAGATTTTGATTTCTAGTTTTTTTTGTTTTTTTTTTGAGACAGGGTCTCGCTTTGTAGTTAGGCTAGCTCTGAGCTCACTATGTAGCCCAGGCAAGCCTTGAACTCAGCAATCCTCCTGTCTTTGCCTCCCGAGTGCTGGGATTACAGGCATGAGCCACCACGCTCGGCTTGATTTCTAGTTTTAATTAAATAGTTGTTTGCTTGTAAATGTGAATTGGTGTAGTAAACAATACCTGCTGTTTTGATTAACCAGCAATAAAAACACAGCATAGACATTTTATTTAAGATGAGATATATGTACACACATAGGTATATATAGGTTTTAACCTATGTATAAATCAGCATAGGTGATTGTTTTAGACCATGTATAATGATAGTTTGGATCCCGGAAGACTATTTCCTGTTCTAAAAGTTGACTAGCTGGGTGTAGTGGTGCCCACCTGCCATGCAGAACCTGGAGGGTGAGACAAGAGAGTCACCATAAGTTTGAGGGAACCTGGGCTACCCAGTGAGTTCAGAGAACTACATGGCAAGACCTTGTCTCAACAAAACAAAATAAAACAATTAATGGTAAGTAACTTGTCAGCTTGGAAAGGCTGTGTTAGCTGGTAAACTCTCAGGGTAGGGATCGTGTTTGTGCATTTTTTTTAAGTCCAGGCTTGATCATGTAATGTGTCTCTGTGACTTCTGGAAAAGAGTGTGAGGATGGAAAAAAAGTGTGCATTTATTATCTTGATCTGTTATCTCATAATTTCATAATTTCTGCCAGTGTTTTGAGAAATTGTTTTATATAAATTTTAACTTTGTAAAAGATTGGCTTATTTTAAATTTCAGCTGCTGCATTTTTCCTCACCTATGAATATGTGAAATGGTTTTTGCATATTGATGCATCTTCATATTCAAAGCCTGTGACGCATATGTTGGCCGCCTCTGTTGGGGAAATGGTAAGTAGCAAGTTACATTTATGAAATACTTCAGAAATGCAAATGGTGCGTACATTTTTGGTATAAATATTTATTGTTTAAATTTAAATTCTTTTTTTGTTTTTGTTTTTCTTTGTTTTTTGAGACAGTGTCTCCCTTTGAGGTTCAGGCTGGCCCTGAGCTCACTATATAGCCCAGGCAAGCCTTGAACTCAGCAATCCTCCTGCCTCTGCCTCCTGTGTGCTGGGATTACAGGCATGAGGCACATGCCCAGCATTGTGGTGTGTGGTGCCAGGGATTAAATTCTGGACCTTGTTCTTGTCAGGCAGATGCTAGAACTGCTGAGTTAAATCCCTGGCCCCTTAACCTCATTTTTTTTTTTTTTTGAGATAGGGTCTCACTTTGTAGTTCAGGCTGGCCCTGAGCTCACTGTGTAGCCCAGGCAAGCCTCGAACTCAGCAATCTTCCTGTCTCTGCCTCCCAAGTGCTGGGATTACAGGCGTGAGCCACCACACCCGGCATTGTGGTATGTGGTATTGATTGCTGGTGGGTGTGAGTCACCATGCCCAGCATTGTATGTGGTTACCGGGATCGAACTCAGGGCCTTGCACTTGCGAGGCAGGAGCTGGAACCACTGAGGTAAATCTCCGGCCCTTAACTTCATTTTTAAGTGATACATAAGAAAAAGAATTGTACAGGTTTATGAGGTACTATATACCTGCATATATTGTATAATGTTTAAACCAGGGTAAGCATATTTATTGCCTTAAAATTTATTGTTTCATTATGGTGAATTTTTTTTTCATTAAAGTTTTTGTTTAAATAATGTAAGTCATAAATCTCAAAAAGTATAACTGGATTAAATATTCAGTTTATGAAAACTGAAGTCTTATGAAAGAAAAATCCAGCTGTGTACTACTTACAAGAGACAGTTCTAAAGTATAATTACATAGAAAGAATGGAGGAGACGGAGGGGGAAAAATCCTTATGAATTATGTTGGTTTTGTTTATGTCAACACAACTGAGTTGGAGTGCCTTGTCCTGGGATTCTTTCTACAGGATAAAGTTAAGTTACCCACAGATTTGCAGAAGGTTTATAAGGTGGAAGGGGAGCTGCGACTGGATTCGTACTCTGAAGGCAGGGCTGGACGCTGTTGCAGCTCCTGCCTGGTCTCTGAGCTCTGCTAGCTCGCTGTGTGGGCCTCTGGTGTCCTTCTTGAGTAACCATCTTTCCTTGAGCTGCTCCAAATTCTGGGTCAAGTTATCTGGGCTCTGCCGTGAAAGGTGCAAACTTAAAGTGTTGTTTGTCTCCTGTAGGTGGTGAGAAATAGGTGGTACTGTGGTTCACCAACTTAATTTGTTCTATGATTTCGAAAAAGATGGCCTTATTTGGGTTTGTATGGGAAAACTGGCCAGGGTCATGTTTGTCACCTGATGCAGAGTTTGCAAACAGAAAAACATTTTGCCAAATGCTTCTCTTCATGAGCCAAGTTGTTTGCAAAGGACAGCAGTTGTGAACCAAGGTACCACTATGTGTGTTCCAGTTTGTCCTTGTTTTTCCCTACTTTCCCTTCTTTCCTTTTTTTTTTTTTCCATACTGGGGACTGAACTTGGGCCCTTGTGCTTCCAAAGTAGGTGTGGTACCACTTGAGCTAAATCCCCGGCCCCAACCTTCTCTCCTTGACTTTCTACCCTCTGATTTCTGTCCCAACAATTCATCCAGAAGCAATAGTTCCATACAAACTACTTAATCAGCTCCCAAAATTACTGGCCAAATCTCTTTTATAAATCTCTTTTTGGTATGTACATAGTGGTTTTACCTCTCTTATGAAACACTAATGATTAGAGAATTCCAGCTGAAATAGAGTTGCTAGAATAATGTTAGTATTGGGCAAAAAAGACTTAAGGCAACAAAACAAAACAGAAAAACCAGTATATAATGATACAAGGAACGATTTTCCTGGGAGCCATAACAAGCCTGGAGCTGTACTGAACAACACAGTCTCTGATTACATGAAGCAAAAACTGTCAGAATGATAAGGAGAAACCAAATTATAGTATTAGAGAAAGTCATATCTCTGAAAGTATCAAGATGGAGCAAGCATAAGCTTATTAATGCCATGGAAGATTTACACACCACAGTGGACTAGTCTAATGGATGTATATGGAACTCTGCACTCACCAGTTAAAAAGTACACATTTTCAAAATTACTTTGAATGTTAACAGAAATGAACAGTGCCACAGGCTACAAAATAAGCTGCAGCAAATGCTATAGAGGCAGTGTCATATATATCATTTTGCAACAAAAATGGAAACCATGTCAAAAAGATAGCCAGACTGTCTGTACCTCTCACTTTACCTTTCTTGCCTGATACTACGATACAACCTTTACTAATGTCATTTGGGTGTATCTAAAAAAGTGATTTTTATACCATACAATTCACCCAATTAAAATGTACAATTAAATACTTTTTAGTTTATTCAGTTATTTAACCATCACAAGAGTCAACTTTAACATATTTTCAATAACCATTTCCCAGAATCCTGTGCCTATTATTAGTCACTCCCCATTTCACTCCAGCTTTCTGCTGCTAGACTACCACTAGTGTACTTTTATCAGTATGGATTTACCTATTTTGGCCATTTCATACAAGTGGAGTTCTATAACGTGTTTTTTTTTTTTTTTGTGGTTGTCTTTTTTCAGTTGACAGTGTTTTCCGGATTCATCCATAGGTGGCATGTGTCAATACTTCATTTCCTTTTTTTTTCTTTTTTGCCAAGTATATTATTATTCGAATGTAGTAATGTTATTTGCCAACTTATCAGCTGGTGACTTTTTGACTTTTCTCTGGGTTTTTCGTTGTTTTTGTTTTGGTAGCAGAAAATGAACTCAGGACTTTGGGCTTGCCAGGCAGGTACTGTGTCTGTAAGCTAAATCCCTGGGCCTCTTTTCTGCTTTTTGGCCATTATGAATGATGTTATAAGTATTCCTGTACAAGTTTTTGTGAGGGCATACTTTTACTGTTTTGGGTATATAACTAGGAGTAGAATTGCTGAGCATGTGGTGACTATGCTTTGCTGAACCTTTGAAGGAATTGGCCACATGTTTACAAAATGACTGCCAGTTTACCTTCCCACTGGCAGTAAGTGTTCGATGTTTCCACACCTTCTCACCACTTCGGTTATAGCTTAGTTACAGCTATCTAGTGGCTGTTTATTGGTAGCTTACTATAGTTTTGATTTGCGTTTTCCTAGCAGCACATGATTTCTGGCATCTTCTCATGTTCTTACTGATTATTATCTTTTTTTTGAGAACTATTCACATCCTTTACTTTTTAAAATCATGTTGTCTTTATTATTGAGCTGTAGTTATTTATATGTATATTATGTACATATGATACAAGTTCATTTTTAGGCATATGACGTCTGAATATTTTCTGCTGTTCATGTATTGTTCTTCCATTTTTTAAGATTTGTGTGTGTGTGTGTGTGTGTGTGTGTGTGGTACTAGTGATCAAACCCAGTGGCGCAGTTCCACTGAACTACATCCTAGCCCTTTCTGTTTAAAAAAATTTCTTTGTAGTAGTGGGGATTGAACTCAGGGCCTTTGCTCTGAGGTACATCCCCAGTCACTCATTCAAGGCTGGCCTTGATCTCACTATGTAGCCCAGGCAAGCTATTTCCCTTCTAGGTGTCTTCCTGAAGCAATTAAAGACATCATTTTACATGGTCCGTGCATACCCATGTTTAGCAGCACAATTCATAATAGCTAAATCTTGGAAGCCACCACCTCTGTGTCCATCAACATATGAATAGGCAAAGAAAATATGGTCTTTACACACCATGGAGTATTACTTTACCATAAGGGAAGATGAACTTGATCATTTGTAGGAAAAGGGCTGCACCTCAGGACCATAATGTTGAGTGAAATAAATCAGACACACAGGCTTAAATATCGCATGGTTTCTCTTTTATAAGATACTCAAATTATAAATAAAGAACAAAATAAAAGCTAGATAATAGGAAGCAGTGATATAGGTCTTAAATGAAAAGAGGATCAAGAGATAGAGGGAAGAGCAAAGAGAGGAGAGAGAAAGGGCATCAAAAAGGAATTAAGATGTATTATGTACTGTACCAACTCTACACAAGCAAGATAAACATTACGCTGTGAATATGTACTAAGGAAAAAAAGTAAAAACTGCCTTAATGTAGAAAAAGAAAGGTTTAGAAACCTAGAGATAACAAGAAACAGTTTAGTACTGTATTCTTTAACATATTTGCTTAGAAATAAACTTGTTATGTTGCAGATTCCTTAGAAACAAATCTTGTTGGTATGGAGAATATCCACAGCTACTTTACTGTAGTGGCTGCAAAAGCAACTTGCAAGCAGAGAACACCGCCCAAATCATAGCCATTCCCCGTAGCTGCCGCTTGATTAAATCTTAATGATGAATCAATATAACTATAATTACAATCTCCTATCTTGTGTTTGCAATTTGGGAAACAGCAAAATCGATCAAATAAGATTTAATAAGTAACCACAGCAAGAAGAGTCCCATATGTTCCATTTTTATTAGGAAATTTGAACGTATCAAATCTCTAGATCCCTACTTCAATTATTTTACATTTTCATTTTCATCACACATAGTACAAGCCCTGTGAGAAGCAGACTCTGTAATTAGGTCCAAGGTTGGAGCAGGTTTACTTTGATGGCATGAATGATACCATTGGCATGGCAGCTAAGTTTTTTAGGGTTTTAAGATTTGAGTTTTTGTACATTATCCTACTTGTCATTTAGTTTGTTATTTTCTTTTTTTTGAGACAGCATCTCACTTTGTAGTTCAGGCTGGCCCTGAGCTCACTAGGTAGCCCAGGCAAGCCTCGAACTCATAGCAATCCTCCTGTCTCTGCCTCTCAAGTGCTGGGATTACAGGCATGAGCCACCATGCATGGCTAGTTATTTTCATAAATGAACATTGAAAATTTTTCACAGCCCGAAGCAGCCATTGTGAATTAATCTCTGTGCATGTGTGACATGTAAATATCTTCACGTAGCTGATGTTGGGAGAGTGTTCTTCTCAAGTGTTGTTTTAGTCCCGTTCTCACTTGAGTCTGAGGAACCTGGGGGGTGACTTGTGTCGTGTTCTGAGGATGTCTTTCTGGTAGCTAACAGTACTTCTCTAGGCGTGGCCAAGAGCACCTGCACCTTACTTGGGCAGCTGGTCACAATTAGTTTCAGAGATGACACTCAGGGCCCTGCCTTGTAAACAGGATTCTTAGATGACTCTGGTTATCTTAATTACTTTCTTTTTACAGGGACAGAAATCCCTGATATCCACAAACAGAGGGAGAGAGTTTTATTTTGGCTCATGGCTTTTAGAGGATTGAGTCCCTAGTGGTCTGGCTTCAAGGCAGAGGGGCATGGGGAAGGGCCTGGGGGAGGGAAGCTGCCCACATCTTGGGGGTCAGGAGCTAGAATATCCAGTTACTTTTTTGTAGCGCATGCGAAAGCAGTTGAGGAATAAAGAACATTGCCAAAATAATAACCAGAACAAAGAGCAGAGCCGGAGACAAGAACCCTTCCCCATGAGGCACCCTGGTAATCCACCTCCAGTAGGCTCCACCTCCTAACAGCACATTCAACCACCAACTCATTAGTGGATGAATCCACTGGACATTCTAAGTCTAAAACATGACACTGGTACTCACTGCTAACTTAGGTTCCACTGCTCTAGGATTATTGATTCTCCCAAAGACATTTATTTCTTTGGTTCTCCTTAGAATTACTTTTTTTTTTTTTTCTGAGACAGGGTTTCACTTTGTAGTTCAGGTTGGCTCTGAGCTCACTATGTAGCCCAGGCAAGCCTCGAACTCAGCAATCCTCCTGTCTCTGCCTCCCGAGTGCTGGGATGACAGGTGTGAGTCACCACACCCAGCATTGTGGTGTGTCGTACTGATTGCTGGTGGGTGTGAGTCAGGATGCCCAGCATTGTGGTATGTGGTTACAAGGGATCGAACTCAGGACTTTGAGCTTGCTAGGCAGGTGCCAGAACCACTGAGCTAAATCTCTGGGCCTGTCTTTACTTTTTTGTTCCCCTTCTCCGTAGTACTAGGGATTAAACCCAGGGCCTTACACATGCTAGGCAAGCACTCTACCTCTGAGCCACATTCTCAGTCCTTTACTAGCCTTTTCTAAGAAAAATATCCGAGCAGGAGAATGGAATAAATAAATTTTGAACTTATTTAAACAGTGAATTGACAACTTTTGAAGTGTGTTTTATGTTTTGAATTAGTCATGATAGATTTGGATGTATTCACTAAATTAGAAGAAATTAACTCTTACTTATAGTCGTAATGTTTTGCCAAACTCTCGCACAGTTGTGTAACTGAAGGATAGTGATAGTTTAAGAAAATGAGGTGATTTCCCCTGGGCCCAGTGAAGTGTAGTTAATAGATCAGGAGGAAGGGGCTGGGGTTTTAGCTCAGGTGGTACCGCGCCAGCCTTGGATGCACAAGGGCCTGAGTTCGATCCCCGATACTACAAAAAAGAAAAAGAAAGATCAGGAGGAAGCTCACAGTCACGGTGCAAAGGACACTGCTTCCATGTAAAGATAAAAGGAGGCAGAAGTTTGTGGGTATTACCAGAAAATTTGTGAAGCAATTCGAAGCTGAAACTGAGCTCTCAGACACCTGACCTCTCTGAAATGAAACCAATACTTGGCTTCTTGAGGCACTGGGCCGTGTGCCTCTGCTGGGGAAACGCCTCCTGTCTTCTCGTGGGTACTCTGCAGGGTGCCTGGGAACCCCTTCTCACTTGAGAAGATTGAATCCATGATGCAGGCGGGCTTTGGATGCTTCGTAGGGATCATAAACCATCGGAATTAAATTGTCTCAACAAAACATTCCATTCTAAAATAACCTGTTCTCCACCGCCATCTTTTGGCCCTTTCCGTTCCTCTCATGCAACTCTTTGATCCATTCCGTAGGCTGTTTCTGTTCAGCTCATATTCGTTTCCTCTTCTGCTTTTGTTGTCCCGGCCATGCCATGTGGATTTAGAGCTGAAGTCCTGCATGTGTCCGGGCACCGAAGACAGAGAGACAGGACAAGATAATACTGCCTTCGAGAAGCCTGTTCAGAAGTGCAGTGGAGACAGACGTGCAGGCAGGATGAAGACAAAGTAGAGTTGGTTTTTGTCTAGGTGCGTGTGGGTAGATGGATGTTGACTGAGGAAAGGCCTCAGAACACTTGATTTTTTAAATACTGTCCCCATTTATCCATCCATCCGTCCACCCATCCACCCGTTTATTTATTGTATTGGAAACTGAACTTGGGGCCTCATGCTGAACTACATCCCCGGCCCTTTTGAAAATTTATTTTGAGACAGGATCTCACTGAGTTGCAGGCATTACAGCTGGGATCCTACTGCCTCAGCCTTCCAGAGGGCCGGGGTGACAGGTGTGCACCACCATGTCTAGTTAATTGTTGATCTTTGAACCACATTTAATTTTTTCTAAAGTAAATTTT
>PVIC010024459.1:0-13475 GCA_004025085.1 Thryonomys swinderianus | reverse complement strand
AGTGGGAGAGACCGGGGCAGAGGGCCGCCTCCACCCAGACTTCCTTTGCCAACACATGACAGGATTTCCATCTTAAGACTTCTCTTTTCCCCGGGTAGTTACGCAGCATTAGTTCCCACTGTATTGATTCGTGATCTAGGACGACATAGTTCATTGATGGGTAGACAAGAGGGAAGGAAGCCTGTTAGCTTTTTCATTTAAAAGCAGTGTGAACTAATGGAACACAGATGAAGTTCAGCTTTATAGGGATGTGATCTTCATATGGGGTGATAAGGTTGAAGAAACCATTCTAAGCCCTAAGAGTGTGCTTTGGTCATTGAAATGGAAAACAGTCCTCTCAAAAGACCGAAGAAAGCTAGGATTAGTCTGTTCTGTGTGAGCCTGCAGTTTGTCAGTGACAAAACTTTGTTATTTAGAATCACTGTTAGGATTAGGCTTCCTGTTGCATAATGAATGAAGTATCACATTTGCTTTGGCTTGCGACTGTGCTTTCTGAGGTTTGAGTGCCTCTGTGTACCTAGCTCTGTGTTAGGTACCAGGAAATGATGAGTATCGATCCCTGTTCCGAGGAGCATATAACTAATAAACTGGTTCTTTTTATTGAGTAATTAGGTGCTGTTCGAGGACCTCTGGAAGAGTCGACACAATGTGGGTTGTGGACTGTCTCACCGATCAAAGACAGAACGTGCCTTGCCCGTGTCTTTGCTGTGGCCTGTAGGCCCCTTTCTGCCGTCTGGAAAGCCAGGGCCAGGGCTGCTGCACTCAACACACCTGACAGAGTGTCCCGTCAGTGTTGGTCCTCGGCCCATGTTGCCTAGATTGCTCTGTGACATAGTTGAGGTGTTTAAAGTTCGGGAGGGTTACCAGTCAGAGGTGAAGAGGGTTAAATTCAGAGAAGTTTAGTGAATTACTCAAGATTTCCTACGTACCATGAACAAGAAGGCACTACTGCAGAATGATACGGCTGCTGTTTTTTTAAATTGAATTCTTTATTGGTACTTTTTTTTTTTTTTTTTTGAGACAGTGTCTCGCTTTGTAGTTCAGGCTGGCTCTGAGCTCAATATGTAGCCTAGGCAAGCCTCGAACTCAGCAATCCTCCTGTCTCTGCCTCCTGAGTGCTGGGATGACAGGCGTGAGCAACCACACCTGGCACTGTGGTATGTGGTATTGATTGCTGTGGACATGAGTTTCCACGCCCAGCATTGTATGTGGTTGGGGGGATCGAACTCAGGACCTTGTGTTTGTGAGGCAGGTGCTGGAACCACTGAGCTAACCCTCCGGCCCTATTGGTACATTTTATATGCAGTTCACAATCACATTCACGACTGCTATTTATGTGCTGCCTTTGAATAGATTTCTATTTGTTATGTTATACATACAAAATGATGGAAGTAGAGATGAAAAAGTATATTAGTTGCGAAATATTAAAAATATATCACTCTGGACTTCTTTTTTATTTATTTATTTTTTTTTGAGACAGGGTCTCACTTTGTAGTTCAGGCTAGCCTTGAGCTCACTATGTAGCCCAGGCAAGCCTCGAACTCAGCAATCCTCCTGCCTCTGCCTCCCAAGTGTAGGGATGACAGGTGTGAGCCACTGTACCCAGCACTGTGGTATGTGGTACTGATTGCTCTTGGGCGTGAGTCACCATGCTTGGTATTGTTGTGTGTGGTTACTGGGGATCGAACCAGGGACTTTATGCTTGCTAGGCAGGCACTAGAAGAACTACTGAGCTAAATCTCTAGCCCATTATACAATTTTTTTCTTGGGAGGACTTGATTTCATATGTAGTCTGGACTAGCAAGGAGTTTTATTATGCAAGACTAAAGTCTAAGAGCTTGATCTTTTCTTCTGCCTATTGGCCTTTTGTATAAATCGAAATAATATAGGGTGAAAGTGTTTTATAATCTTACTCTCCAATATAAGTAGGTAACAGTTGAAATTTTCAGAAGGCTAAATTAGCATTTACAAGTTGCTGTTTGATCAACAGTTGCAATTCTAATAGTTACCAGAAGATGGCAGACTTGACACACAGAAAAATTGTTCCGTTGTAGAGATTGGTATTTTCAAAACATTAATTAGTAATTTTTTATTTTTATTTTTTTGAGACAGGGTCTTCCTTTGTAGTTCAGGTTGGCCCTGAGCTCACTATGTAGCCCAGGCAGGTTTTGAACTCAGCAGTCTGCTGCCTCAGCCTCCCGAATGCTGGGATTACAGGTGTGAGTCACCACACCCACCACACCCTGCTTTGTGGTATGTGGTGCCCAGCCACCATGCCCAGCACTATGGTATGTGGTACTGATTGCTGTTGGTCATGAGTCTTCTCGCCTGGTATTGTTATATGTGGTTACTAGGGATTGAACTCAGGACTTTGGGCTTGCTAGGCAGGTGCTGGAACCACTGAGCTAACTCTCCGACCCAATAAGTAATTTTTGTTTCTGATTTTGGTACGGCGGACTGAATTCAAGGCTTCACACTGATTTGTATCCCCAGTCTTTCAAAATTTTTAAACTTTGAAACAGGGTCTCACTGGTCAACAAATTGCCTAGGTTAGGTTTAATCCTGCCTCAGTCTCTCAAGTGCTGGCGTTCTAGGCACGTGTGACACCAGTGAGATTTTTCACTTTAAGTCAAGACCCATCCACCTTGCTCCCTGCAGGCCAGGTGTGGCCTTGTGCAGCTCGTGATATGGGTCCTTATGGGGTTGTAAACTTTGAACATTCTCGTGATTTTCAGTGACTTTTTTCATGGTTTAATTGTACAGTATAGTGGTGACTCTTCCCACCACACCTGTACCACACAGTCCAGCAGAAACTTGCACGCAGTTCCGACCTGGTGAGTGATAGAATAACTGGTGGAATGACATTGCCAGTCACGTTACTCCGAGCTGCCTCCATGTGTGTGCACCTGTGAGGGGAGATGTTCATTAGGTAGACGTGTAAGTTTTCTTATTTATTAACCTTGGGCTTCTTATATTACTTCATAAAATAAGATAAAATTTGAAAAGGAATATTTGTTTCTTATAATACATTAACTATATTTTATATATGGGCCAAGCCAGTTTCTCTTCACTAAATGTGACCCCAGCTAGCCAAAAGTTGGACATCCCTGTTTTGAATGATAGTATAGGAACATGCTCTAGGCATTCTTTGGAACCCTTTCTAAACAAAATTTAGAAATCACAAAAAGAACATGGGGTAAAATACAGGCTAATAAACAGGGCATTTCAGCAGTCTTCGGCGTCGTGAGTTGTTCCTTGAGCTTCTTGTGTTAATTCTCTGTGTTGCATTTGTGAGTCCTGTGTAGATACTGCTCCATGAGTGAGCTTTGGTCGCCTCTGTCCAGTGTATTGTTATTTGTTACGTTAAATTTATCGTAGAGTTGCCAGATGAAACATTAAGAATTCACCAGCATTAAACTTTCTAAGTTCATTAGATATATGTAAATACAGCATACTTGTGAAAAATATTTTGGGAGATGATGATCAAAGGATTTGGGTTTCACCTTTGTTTCTAGACCCAGAGAGCTTTCCTGGAGTAACTGTTATTTCAGATGGTTTTATATTTAAAATGTGGACACAATTAGTTACTCTCAGAGGAATGCTTATAGGTTGAGTTTGTCATAAGAAAGTTTTAAGTCAGGCAATTTTAGGGAACTGAGAGTGGTTAGGGGAAAGATAATGTTACCACGAAGTGTGATTTGGTCAGTGACTTCGCCAGATATTTCCAGAGAAAGAAGACAGAGTGAGACGTAGAGCCTGGGCAGACGAGGACGGGGCTGTAGAACTTGGCTTTGGCAGTGAAAGAACCGGATTTAGTAGCATCTTTCTCTCTCTCCTCTTTCTCTTCCCTCATTCATGTCATCTAATGTCACGCTGAAGTTTTCTGCAAGTTATCTACTTTCAAACACAGTCTTATGATTTATAGTTTTGCATCTTTGTTTTGTTAGTAAATACTAAAAGAACACACTTAGCTCTCTATTACAATAGTTGAAAACTTTCAGAAGGTTTTTTTTTCTTTTGAGACAGAGTCTTTGTAGTTCAGGCTGGCCCTGAGCTCACTGTGTAGCCCAGGCAAGCCTTGAACTCAGCCATCCGCCTGCCTCTGCCTCCCCAGTGCTGGGATGTCAGGCGTGAGCCACCACGCCCAGCACTGTGGTATGTGGTATTGATGGCTGGTGGGCGGGAGTCACCACACCCAGTATTGTTGTATGTGGTTATCGGGCATCAAACTAGGGACTTTGCACTTGCTAGGCAGGCGCCAGAACCACTGAGCTAAATCTCCGGCCCTCAGGAGTTTTTTATTTATATCAAAGAAAGAAAAATCTTGGTAAACAGTTTCAATATTTAATCAAATTTTTTTTGTAAGATTTACCGTTGGTATTCTAATTAGCCCAGCATTACATTTTGCTGTTGATAAAAGATGCGAGTCACTGTTTTTCCTTACGCAAAGCCTTAGTTTTGTCTTTTGATAGAATTTCAGTCCTTAAAACATTCTTGGCTTTAATGAAAATGCCACCACTCCTGTGTCACAGGTTCGCTTGAGTCCTGGATGTGTGAGACAAGGAACGCTCTGCCGGGTGGATTTACCAGGACAGCCGCAAAGGACATTACCTTTATTTTCCTCTGTATCACAATACTGTAAACATGTTTTTGTTCCTGTGCAGTGAAATATTCTGTTGTGGCTCAAATTCAAATCTAAGAAAGATCAGAGTTAATAGAAAACCAAATGGAAGGTGCCGGCAGGAATAGTGGGAGGAATTACTTTGTAGCCTGTCCCTCAGGCCACCACCGCTGCGCGCAGAAGTCAGGAAGCCATGCTGGGTGCTTTGTTCCACTTCAGTTAGATTGGTTTTCATCTGGAAACCTTTTCATAGTTTTTCTTCTGCTTCTGTACTTTTAAATACAAACAAAATATTAGAACATGGAGGGGCATGAAGCATAAAATTCTATAAATATTTATACCAAACCTCAAAAGTGAACAGTTCCTATTTTCTAGACATATTGGGGTCATATTTCACTGTTGACCTTCTGAATTGAAAAATACAAGAAGTTGTTATATCTTATCGTTATTTATTTATTTATTTGTTTTTATTTCTTTAATGAGCTTTGGATGCTGGGCCCTGTCCTTAAGGTTCACGTAAGTTTCAGTAGACTTTACTTTTCTGTCTTGGTTTGTGTTTCTTAAAGTTTGTACTGTTTCAAAAAAACAACTTACATGTAATTTTAGGTCTGACTGTAAACTGTTTAATCTGTACTTTTGGATTTTTTATTACAGTAAAATAAGTCGGGGCTAGTCAGATTTGTATCTAAAAACATATTTTAAATTACTCTTCATATTTTCTTTTCTTTCTCATTTAAAAGTCTTTGGTCCATAACAAACTTTTATTTATTTATTTATTTTTGAAACAGGGTCTTACTTTGTAGTTCAGGCTGATGCTGAGCTCACTATGTAGCCCAGGCAAGCCTTGAACTCAGCAATACCCCTGCCTCTGCCTCCCGAGTGCTGGGATTACAGGCGTGAGCCACCATGCCCGGTTATAACAAACGTGTTTGTCTTAGAAATTGTTAAAAGAAAACTTTATGGAGTAAATCATACATGATAATTATAGAGCATTTAGATGTACAGATAAGCAGAAAAGAAGGAACATCAACTGTAACCTCATTCTGGTTTTCTAGCTTTTGTATATGTTTCAACTCTTTTTTTTTTAGTGGTACATTTTATTGATAACATTATATATACATATCATAGTTAAACTCCACATTGAGAATTTGCACCAGTATATGACACAACTTAATTCTCATTTTCCCCCCTCCCCTACCCACCCTGCCTCCCCCCGCCCCTATATACACAAGCATTGTTTCCTTTTTTTAAACCATCAGTTTTTTTCTTTCCTCATTATTTACCCCATTACCCTTTGGACATTTATTATTTCACAATCTCAATTATACATTCTAGAACACATTTATAACTTCAGTTTCTTATATCAGAGAAAAATATAAGATATTTACATACCTGTGACCTATTTATTTCACTTATGAGTATGTCCTGAAGGTACATCCATTTGAATATAAATGATTCAATCTCATCATTCTTTATGGCAGAGTACTCCATTTTATAAAAAACCGTATCTTCTTTATCCAGTCTAGACTTAGTGGGCAATTGGGTTGTTTCTAAGATTTAGCTATCACAAACTGAGCTGCTATAAACATGGGTGCACATATGTTGCTGTGATATTAATCTTGTAATTCTTTTTTTGTATATCCCCAGCAGGGGAATAGCAGGGTCAAAATGGAACCTCTAATCCTAGTTTTTTGAGGAATCTCCACACTGATCTCCATAATAGTTGTACTAGTCTACATTCCCACCAACAGTGGAGAAGGGTTCCTTTCTCCCCACAGCCTCACCAGCATTTGTTGCTGGCTAATTTCGAGATAGCAGCCATTCTTTGTGGAGTGAGATGAAATCTCAGAGTTGTTTTCATCTGCATTTTTCAAATGGCCAGTGACGTTGAGCAGTTCTTCATATACTTCTTGGCTGCTTTTATTTGTTCCTCTTGAAAGTGTCTTTAAATTTGGGAGGACTGATTTTTTTAAAGCTCTTTATATATTTTAGATAGTAGCCCTTTGAGGAATTACTGGTAAAGATTTTTTTCCCATGTTGTTGGTTGCCTTTTTGTTCTGCTGATGGTTTCTTTTGCTATGTAGAAGCTTTTTAATAGAAAGAGATCCCATTTGTTAATTTCTTCTGGTAGTTCTTGTGCTATAGAGGTTTTGTTCATAAAGTCTTTCCCTAAGTCAGTCTTTCCCATAAAGTCTTTTCCCATAAAGTCTTTCCCTAAGTCTCCAAGAGTTTTACCTAACCTGCTTTGCAGCAGGTGTAGTGTCTCTGTTTTCATATTTAAGTCTCTCATCCACTTTGATTTTAGTTTAGTACATGGTGAAAGAGATGGATCTAGCTTCAGTCTTTGGCAGGTTGAAACCCAGTTTTTCCAGCACCATTTGTTAAAGTGGCTATCTTTCCTCCGTTGAGATTGTTTGGCTCCTTTGTCAAAGTTGAGGTGGCTTGGGCTGGAGATTTAGCTCAGTGGTTCCAGCGCCTGCCTAGCAAGTGCAAGGTCCCTGGTTCCATCCCTGGTAACCACATACAACAATAACAGGTGTGGTGGCTATGCCCACTGGCAATCAGTACCACATACCACAAATGCTGGGCTTGGTGGCTCAAGCCCGTAATTCCAGCACTTGGGAGGAATAGGCAGGAGGATTGCTGAGTTCGAGGCTTGCCTTAGCTACACAGTGAGCTCAGGGCCAGCCTGAATTACAAAGTGAGACCCTGTCTCAATAAAAAAAACAAAAAAAAATGAGGTGCCTTAGTGTATCTGGAGTTGTTTCTGGATGTTCTAATCTATTCTACTGATCCTCAGGTCTGTTTCTTTGCCAATACCATGCCGTTTTTTTTTTTATCATAGTGGCTTTGTAGTAAAGTTTCAAGTTGGGGAAAGTGATACCCTTTGCCATGTCCTTGTTTCCTAGAATTGCTTTTGCTTTTCTAGGTCTCTTGTGGTTCCAGATGAATTTTTGGATGATTTTCTCTAGATCTGTGAAATATGGTGTTGGGATTTCAATTGGAATTGCATTGAATCTATATAGTAGCTGTGGGAGTAAAGCCATTTTGATGATGTTGGTTCTTCCTATCCAGGAACAAGGAATATATATATTCTAATATCCTCTTCAATCTCCTTTTTCAGAGTGTTGTAGTTTTTGGAGTAGAGGTCCTTTACCTCCTTTGTTAGATTGACTCCTAGATATTTCATTTTTTTGGATGCTATTGTAAAAGGGACTGAGTTCCCAATTTCTTTGTCTATTGATCTATTATTTGTATATAAAAATGCGATTGATTTTTGAGCATTGACCTTGTATCCAGCTACGGTACTAAATTTGGTGATTGTCAACTCTTTTATATAAAGAAAATTATAGAGTATTGGTAAAGTCATTTCTTCGGTAATGATTGTGGTTTTTATTTCTCTGGTAATAGTTTCATTTTTTCTACATTAACTAACATAGAGATACATATAATAGATTTTTTCCCCTCAGTTAATTGGTAGGATGGGTACATAATTGCCTTCAAATGAGTTTATGTTTAGTAGAAAGAAAATAATAAATTTAAAAATTATATGGAGTGGGGCCGGAGATTCAGCTCAGTGGTTCTGGCACCTGCCTGGCAAGCACAAGGTCCTGAGTTCCATCTCTGGTAACCACATACAATGCTAGGCGTGGTGGCTCAAGCCCACCAGCAATCAATACCACATACCACCGCGCCAGGCGTGGTGGCTCACACCTGTCATCCCAGCACTTGGGAGGCAGAGGCAGGAGGGTTGCTGAGTTCGAGGCTTGCCTGGGCTACATAGTGAGCTCAGGGCCAGCCTGGACTACAAAGCGAGACCCTGTCTCAAAAACAAATCCCAAAAACCAAAACAAAACAAAAATTACATGGAGTGGATCTGGCGGTGATGCACACGTCATTCTAGCACTTTAGAAAGCTGAGGGAGGATGGTGGCAAATGTGTGTCCTCTCTGGGCAAGTCAGCAAGACCCTGCCTCAGAAAAAGAAAATAAAAACAGGAGACGGGAATAGCTGAGTGCAGAAGTCCCTGGGTCTGACCCTCCCATCACACGACACACCGAAATGAGTGGTGGACGTTGATAGGTAAAACATTAGGGGATGTAAGGGCAGCGTTTGGGTGAAAGAGGGAGCTCTGCTGAGGTGAAGAGAAGATTATAGGGAACTGAGAATTATAACAATCAAGTACCCTGGCTGGAGATTTAGCTCAGTGGTTCTGGCGCCTGTCTAGCAAGCACAGGGTCCCTGGTTAGATCCTGGTAACAACATGCAACAGTACTGAGCATGGTGACCCCCGTCCACCGGCAATCAGTGCCACACAACACAAGGCTGGGCATGGTAGGTCACGCCGGTAATCCCAGCACTCGGGAGGCAGAAGCAGGAGGGGATTGCTGAGTTCCAGGTTTACCTGGGCTACATAGTAGCTCAGGGCCAGCCTGAACTACAAAGTGAGGCCCTGTCTCAATAAAACCAAACCAAACCAAAACAAAAAAAATACAAGTACCCTAAACAGATAGCATGAAGATTTCTGGTCCGAGTCAAGTAAGAAAAATTGTGCATGTAATTATCTAAATATACGTATTTCTGTTTGTAAGTTAAAAATAAATTAACTAGGATTGGAGATTTAGCTCAGTGGTTCTGGCCTCTGCCTCGCAAGCACAAGGTCCCAAGTTCGATTCCTGGCACACCACATACCACAGTGCCGGGTGTGGTGGCTCATGTCTGTTATCCCAGCACTCGGGAGGCAGAGGCAGGGGAGTTGCTGTGAGTTCTAGGCTTGCCTGGGCTAGGTAGTGAGCTCAGGGCCAGCCTGAACTACAAAGTGAGATCCCCGTCTCAAAAAAAAAAAAAGTAAACTAAATAAATAAATGAACTAAAGCAGAGTGGGATGTCTCTTAGGGCTGGGCCGTAGTTGTGGTTTGAAGACCCTCAGCGAGTCCGAGGCTGACCCACCTTTCTCAGAGCCCCTGGGGTCTTCTCGCACCACCTGCCGCGGTCAGCCTCTGCCTTGCGGTTGCCACGGCCCCCTCCACGGGTAGATATCATCAGAGATACAGTGAGATTCCACCTTGATACGTGGCCCTTTTATGTTATGAGTTCGTCTTTCAGTTTTGGTCTTCAGTGCCTGAGGTTAAGGCGAGGCCTGTGGGTGCCGGGCAGGCGCTCGTCCCCCAGCGCCTCCTGGGCCTTCCCCGTTCTCATGCCCCTCCCCCTGGCCGCAGTCTGTTCTCGCGCATGCCTCTGAAGCCCTTGTGCGTCCCCTTAGTGAGGGTCCCCCCCCCCCACTGTCCGACACTCTCAGTGACTCTCACGCATGCTTTGCTCAAGATGTGGGAGCCGTATGGAGCTTTGGCCCCCTGGATGCCAGGGTTCCAGGTTGCTCGCAGTTGAAATGGGTCCTGTGTAGTCTAAGGAGAAAAAACTCCCTTTTGGAAGGTGGATAGATACTGTTGCTAGTTACCTTCTGCTTTGCCCTTGCCAGCAGAGCCCTGATTTAAATGGCTCGAGGATAGTGTAGTAGTCCCAAACCTGGTGAACCTCCATGTTCTCAGCCTCCCTAGCAAATGGGGCCATGTCACACATTTCTAGCCAACAAGTGAAGGGAGCTGTCACGGAGCCCACAGTTCAATAGACAGGTGCCTTGAGCACAGAGGAAATCCTTGAGGAGATAAATGGCATTTCTTTTCTTTTTTTTTTTTTTTTTGAGACAGGGTCTCGCTTTGTAGTTCAGGCTGGCCCTGAGCTCACTGTGTAGCCCAGGCAAGCCTTGAACTCAGCAGTCCTGCCTCTGCCTCCCGAGTGCTGGGATGACAGGTGTGAGCCACCAAGCCCGGCACTGTGGTATGTGGTACCAGGATCAAACCTGGGGCCTGGTACTTTCCAGGACTACGAAGCTAAATCCCCGGCCTCAGGCACAAAGTACATGTGCCAGGGGTGGCAGAATGGAAGTGTTGTGGGAAGGTGAGACAGAAAAGGAGGCTCGGAAATCGCATAAAAAAAGAAATACTTCTAGAAAGACCAAACTCCCCTAAAGCGAGTGTGGAAATTCTGCCCGGAGCTAAATTCTGTCTATTTATAGGGGCTTCACAATCTCTTCCGTGTTCTCTGGAGCTCAGGTTAATTTGAACAAGCGTTTTAGTATCTGCAAAAGTTACAAGGGAATAAAGGAAAGGTCTCTTCTCCTAAGCCGAGGCCAGAGCGTTATCTTATTGGGAGCAAACAGTAAACACAAACTGCCACCTCAGGGGACAAGCATAGCAAATAGGCAGCTCTTTTACATATCAATTCCTTGGGTTCAGGGAGAGCCGGTGGTTAGCAGCAGCAAGAGGTGTCCTGTGTTAACTGTTTTTCCCTGCTACAGAGGGTGACCAGTGCCTGGGCTTTGTGCACTCAACTGCTGGGACAGGAGTAAATGTCGCTTACGGACACTTAAATATGATTTATAGGTGACTGTCTCCAAAAAAGCTGAGGCAGTCCATTACTGACTGGGAACACTCTTTGAATAGAGAATCCTGGAAAAGGCAGCTTGGGAAATGAGTGGGAAGGGAGCCGACAGGCCACCGAGGATCAGCCTGTACTTAGGAGCAGCGCCCTCCCGGGATGCTGTGCTGGGCCTGCGGGGCGGGGTGGGGCGGGGCCTGCGGGGTGGGGCGGGGCCTGCGGGGCGGGTGGCGGGGCGGCACCACCGCGGCTGCAGGTGGGCGCTGACTCCCCGCAGCCAGAGCAGCACCGTCCCACTCACGTGCAGGGCAAGTCGGGAATGTGATGTTCTATTTTGCAGTCAACGTTAACGAAAGTGGAAATAATAGGATGGTTTTAATATTTTATTAAAACTTACACATCTGTGGTAACATTTCATTGTGTGGTAAATCCAAAAAATTATAAGTGGAATTTTACACGACTTTTGCATTCCAGGTTTTCAAAGTCAGATGTGGACTTCACTCGTACAGCACATCTCAGTTTTCCTAGCTGCTTTTTGGGCCCTCTCTGGTCTCATACGGCCAGCGCCTTGTGCGTCTTGGCCACACAGCTCCAGCCTCAGACCTCTGGGCTGCAGGGTCGGACTGGCCAGACCCACCTGATTGTGGTTCTTCTGCAAGGAGAGCTACTGACTCAGCCCTTCCCGGACCCTCCCAGCAGAGCTGGAAACGGGCATTGAGGAGTGCAGGTGCCCGCTGGAGCCGATGACGTCCGTGTTTCTTCTCTACTTTTATGGCCACATACTCATTTCTTGGCTGGATGTAGGTTCTTGACGCAGGTTGCAGTCTAAATGTTTACTCTTTGTCTCTTGACATACGAAGTGTGCCAACCCTTGCCTTAAGAGGGAGATATTAGAATTAATGGTTTTCAGGTACCTGTAGCATGTGTTTCACAGAGGGATCAGAGAGCCCTCCCTGTCGGCATGGCACAGCACAGCATGGCACGGCATGGCATGGCACGGCAGCGAACTTGCCCCAGAAACTGAGCATCAGATAACAGTCGTTTTTTCCTAAACTAAAAAAACCTCAGTATTCAGGTTTAATTTCAGTGTTGCACTTTGCAATAAATAAATGGGTTTGGCATTAGAGTTTGGGCATCTGTTCTCCAAAAAGATCGCTGCCACCACTGTTGTAAGGTTTGACAACGGGCCAGTCAGTATCAGTGTCAGCTGGAGTCAGCGTGCAAATCCAGGGGTGCCTGGGCCCCTCCCCAGTTGTTGTGGCCTCGTGCTGGGTATGGTGGGGTAGGAGATGGGTGGGAGCTAATGCCCGCCTTCCCTCTACCAATGTTTTATTTTGCTTCCTTCCTTTTGGTTCATTCTTTGACTAAACAGGATGTTATTAGACAAATAATAATGTGGGACGGTGGTTCACAATGAGTAAAGGTACTTCTTGCCACCAAGAGGCTGCCACGTGTGTGTGAAATGACGTGGGCGAGCGAGGGAGTGGGGAGAGGACCAGGGACAAAAGCGGGGTGACAGCAGGGCCTGTCCTTTACGAGCGGGAGTGTTTCAGCTACACAAAAGTTTCTCCATTGAACAGAGTCCTTTTCTGTCCTGTATTGTATGTTAGGTGACTGCTTTTAAGGTTATGGTACACGGTATATTAAATATTGTTGATGTTATTTTTAATGACATTTTGTTTTACTTTTTAATACACAGTAAAAAATAAGACCTGACATCATGCATTAAACATATAGATGACACTTTCTTTTCTTTCCTTTTTTTTTTTTTTTTTTAAGTTTTTTGAAACAGGGTCCCGCTTTGTAGTTCAGGCTGGCCCTGAGCTCACTGTGTAGCCCAGGCAAGCCTTGAACTCAGCAATCCTCCTGCCTCTGCCTCCTGAGTGCTGGGATGACAGGTGTGAGCCACCATACCTGGCACTGTGATATGTGGATCAAACTCAGGACTTTGTATTTGCCAGGTAGACGCCAGAACCATTGAGTTTAAACGACCCCCCCCATGGCACATTTTTACTATTTTGCTTATGAAAAGAAAATGCTAGTTTTTGTAACAATTGTTTCTTTTTTAGAATGTAACTGAATTTCTATGTTTTAGGTTGCCTGCCTGATTCGAGTTCCTTCTGAAGTGGTTAAGCAGAGGGCTCAGGTATCTGCTTCTTCAGGAACATTTCGTATTTTCTCTAGCATCTTATATGAAGAGGTATGATGTATTTTTAGACTTTTTCTTTGTTGAGGAAGATTTATAGTAGTTACTGGTGTGGGACTCATTCCAGGAGCCTCAGAGGAAACTTAAGGCTGGATTTAATGTCTGCTTATGGTGTCTTCTTTTTTCTTTCTTTTGTTGGCTAAGTTCATTTTTGCCTTTCCTTTGTTTTGAAATTTTATTTTTAGTTTTATTTCTTTTTGCAGATTTCTTT
>PVIC010024458.1:0-25996 GCA_004025085.1 Thryonomys swinderianus | reverse complement strand
ACAGTGTATCCAGGGATCCAGTCAGGCAAACTTATAATCACTATTTGGGATGGATTCAGATTCCAACCACAGCTGACATTTAAAGAGATTGAAATGCCATTCCCCCTTCTACACAGTTTGGGGCTAGAAATATTATTCACTAATAATCCAGTCTGCATTTTATCAAACTGAAGTTTTTTGGGCTCAATGACTATAGTTTGGTCATTTTACCACTTCAAATTTAACTTTGCTCTTTCAAAACTGGCTAAGCTTATTGACTAATGTACCTGTTTGCAAAATGGTACTGAGTGTAGACACATCAATGCCACATACAATTTGAACTTGCTATTGACCATACAATTTGCTATTTTTGAGGGTATTTAAAACCCTTGCCACTATTACATTATCACACTGATAATTTTTATACCTTTGCATAGCTCCCTTGGGTAAGTACACATTGAACTATTGAAGTGCACTCTATTTTTTGTATAAAATTAAAATCAATAAGTATTCACAAACTAAGATAGTGATTATATAAAACTTTCAATTAAAGAGATTGATAGATTATTAAAACACTCCAAGTAATTCTGAATTCCAAAGCTGCTGACAATATTTAAGACATTAGGTGAACAAAACAGGGAGCTTTCTGTGATTATTTCAGCAGAATTTTGGCAAATATGTGGGAAAGCTCTGCTGAGATCCAAATGCTAAGTATGATGAATGGTCTGTCTGGATGCAGATAGAATCTTTGGACCCGCAGTTAGCTAATTTACCACTGTGCAATCACCAGAACTGAAACTGCAAGTGATAAACAACTCTGAAAGGTAGAATCACATTACTTTTATTACTTTCTTAAAATAAAACCTGGCTATTGGCGAGTTATGCCCAGATTTCAGAGACGCACCTATTTTTCTTTCACCTGAGAGTACCTAGATGTGTGTAAACATACTTCATCCTACTGTCAGAAATAATATTTTCCAACATCTAAGGGGTCTCTGTGTATTCTTTTAGTCTTACTCACATCTCCACTGCTATGGATAGTGTGTGTGTGTTTCTCAGATTCATACAGTGATGCTTTAATCCTCAACGTGATGATATTTAAAGGTGGGCCCTTTGTGGGGTAGTTGACTCATGAAAGTGGGGTCCTCATGAAGGAGTTTGGGATTAGCACCCTGAAAAGCAGGCCCATGAGAGGCATCATTTTTCTTTTTGTCATGTGAGGTGACAGCAAGAAGGCATCTCTCTGCAAACAAGTTCTCGTCAGAAACCAAACCTGCCAGCACCTGGAGACTGTGGGTTGTCCTCCTCCTATATTCCATTTCAGTGAACACAGCCAGCATCAGTGAAGGTGTCTGACAGAAGCCTAGCAGCCACCTAGGAGCCCCCTCAGCCTCCCACATCCTGCTCTTGTCTGTGTGATGCTGACTGCACTGTTACATGTGTTCTGCTCCCTTACACTTCTGTCTGCATCTTTCTGATACAAATCTAAGAGAGAAGTTCTTTCCCTTCTTTACTAGCCCCTACCCTCTTTTACCTTTGAAGGTTTTCTTCCTATTATAATAATACCTATCACATATTCTACAACTCATTTACACCTTCAGTTTCTCATACCAGAGAAATGACAGGTAGTTCTTATGTATATAGGGGACAAGGAGTTGTAAGGAGGGCAGGGGAATGGGAAAAAATGAGTATCAAGATGTGTCTTGTACTGGTATAAACCCTCAATGTTGAATGTGATCATAATGTGTATATAAAGTATGCCAATAAAATCAATTAAAAATAGGAAAGTTCTCTTCTTCTAAGCTAAGCCTCTTGGGTCCTGCTCCAGCCAGAGCTGCCACTTGATTTTGCTAGTAAAGACTGGGATTGGTGAAGGATATACAAATATCCACATTCAATATCAAAGTCTAGTGAGGTCCACGAAAGAAAAAAAATGCTTTAGAACTAATTTAAAGGCAAAAATTTTTAAACTTTAGCCAGTATCTTTGTGCTTTGAAGAGTAAGAAATCATGCATGATCACAGTGAAGTTCCTTCAAAAAGTTCTCCCATTTGACATTTAAAGTGCTTTTTATATCAATGAATGTCACTTGGGAAAAACAAATCACTTAAATCTAAAGAATTCGTTAATATGCAAGTATATGTTAAAAACATGTCTGGATTTCTAGATTGTTGTCAATCCAAGCTGGTTAACATCTTTCTTTACTTAAATCTTAATGGAGTGTAAGTTCCCAATAAAAAGAGAACTGTTTTCAACCTTTTATTTCCAGTCTATGGGTTTCCTTCTGGATTAGATGTGTTTCCTGTATGCAGCAGATTGTAAGATCTTGCTTCTTGATCCAATCTGCTAGTCTGTGTCTTTTAATTGGCCCATTGAGTCCATTGACATTAATGGTTATGACTGACATAGACATATTCAGAGCTGCCATGTTTCTCTGTTCTTTGTTCTTTTCTTCCTTGCTTTTCCCCTTTTCTACTTAGTTTCTTGTTTGCCCCAGTGAATTCATTCTCCTGGGTCTCGTGGGTATGGAATTTTGTGCAACCATTGTAGAGATCCGTGTGGAGATTTCTCAGAAAACTAGGACTAGGGGTCCCATTTGACCCTGCTATCCCTCTGCTAGGAATATACCCAAAAGAATTTAAAAATCACATTGGAAAGACAGATGTACACCCTTGTTCATAGCAGCTCAGTTCGTGATAGCTTAATCTTGGAAACAACCCAAATGTCCATCAACTGGGGAGAGGATAAAGAAGATGTGGTTTTTAATAAAATGGAGTATTACTATGCCATAAAGAATGAGAAGATCGATCCATTTAGGTGCAAATGGAGACACCTGGAGGATATACTAATAAGTGAAATCAATAGATCAGATAGGCAAATTCCGGATCTTCTCTTTGACATGAACACCTGTAGATGCAAATGAGCTCTAGAAAGTATGACAGCTTTTATAGAGTGGGAAATTTCCATAGGAAATTTGGTGTGGGAATGTAATGAGGGGAAGGAATAAATATGATACAGAAAGAAAATAAAAGAGTATGTATAAAGGGGGTGGGGAGTTGTGGGTGGGTAGGGATATGGGTAAAAATGAGAATTAACTTGTGTCATATACTGGTACAAACTCCCCAGTGTTATACGTGATTGTGAGATGTATATAAATTGTACCAATAAAGAATTCAATTTAAAAAAAGAGAGAACTGGTCTGGTAACTTTTAATGGCTTTTGCCACATTACTGTTGAAGGCCAAGTATTCTGGCCTCTTCAAATGATCACTTTCTGTTTCAAAGGCTTATGTAACTTAGTTCTGTAAATACATAAATATAAATATATAGCTGAGTTATACCTTTGGCTCCTATAAATACATATTTTGAAGATATTGTGAAGCCAGCACATTTCAGGTTGAGGAAATCTGTTATGCCTTACACAGATGTCTCCATCAAGCCTCATGTGTTCATAGCTTGGGTTTTTGGAAGGTGACTAGACTTGATGTGAGATACTTGATCAGTCCAATTATCCATGGTTTATAGCTGGGTGTGAAGCTGGGAGGGAAAGCCTGGTGGGAAGAGGTGGGTCACTGTGGGTGTGGCCTGGAGTAATATATATCCTTCCTCCCCCAACATCCCATCCCATGCTCCTCTGCCATGCTGCCCACCCTTGGAGCCACCTGGTATGGATCTACAATTTATGAACTTTGAGCTAGAATAAACTTTTCCTCCTTTAACTTATTAGTATTGAGTATTTTGTCCTAGTGAGGTAGTAACTAAAACAGAATCATGACATGTAAAGTAGGGAAGAAGGTAAAAGTCCCTGGTCCTAAATCTTTATTTTCAAAAGAAACATGAAATTTTGTGGGGATAATTTAGTAGTTCCCACGTAGCTACTTCAAATTCTATTTTCTAAGCATTATGCATCTTCTGGTGACCCAAAGAAAGCACATGAGCTACACAGTGCCTCAGGAGCCTGGTGAATCTCATGCCTTTGAGATTGCAATTGTATCTAAAATGCAGTATTTCATGTGCTTTTTTTCTACAGAAGACTTTGAAGCACTTGCAAGATTTTATTGAAGGAAATAGACTGTGTTTGAAGAAATCAAAGCCTAATTATGTGTTAACACTGTCAAAAATATTCAACTTTGTAGGGCACATTGTAGGGTAGGAGGGTGTGTGTAGAGGGGAAAATGTATAGGACCCTGCAAAGGCTGAATGCCAGGGAATGTGCAAGTTACTGAGAACATTCAGTAATGCAGGCTATAGATTATTATTTGCAGTTGAATAAAGAAGATATATGCAAAGGATTCTTTTCATCCACATTGAAGAATGCCCTGATGATGACCACTCTTCTGAGCAAATCATCCTCCCAAGCCTCACTGGTTGTAGGTAGAGTTTTTCAGAAGTGTCTGGATTTGGAGTGTGTGATGCTGGTGCTGTGATGCTGGGATCAAGGGTGTGTGGGTATAAATTAGCCCACTGATTGGTTTGGCACAGTTCCGGGTGTGAGTGCTAGCTGCCCTAGGGGTGGGCAGCCTGGATAGAACATAAGGGACAGGAAGAGGGCTGTTGTCATCGTTTGGTGGTTGCTTTTTTTTTCTGCCTTCTGCCCACCATGAACTGTTTCTCCTCTGTGAGGTCACTCTGCCTTGAGCCATCTGATTATGCAGTAAAACTTGTACTGGGTGTGATCTGACCTAAACCTTTTCTCCTTTAACTTTGGGTGTCATGTATTTTGTCTCAGCAGTGACAAAAGTAACTAAGACAATAACCATATGATGCTTGCTACATGAGAGGATACACATAATTTGCTGAGTATCCTTGAGATTCTGTTTTTGCAAATTGAAGAAATTTACTGAAACATTCAAGAATTTCACAAATAAACATCTTGTTCAAAATATTGCAAACATTCAAGTAAAACTCCCAGATCAATGAAAAATCTGCCATCCCATATAATGAAAATTGGTTTGGGGCCAGAGATTTAGCTCAGTGGTTCCAGCGCCTGCCTTGCAAGCGCAAGGCCCTGAATTCAATTCCTGTAACCACATACAATGCTGGGCATAGTGACTCATGCCCACCAGCAATCAATACCACATACCACAGTGCCAGATGTGGTGGCTTATGCCTGTAATCCCAGCCCTCAGGAGGCAGAGGCAGGAGGATTGCTGAGTTCAAGGCTTGCCTGGGCTACATAGTGAGCTCAGGGCCAGCCTGAACTACAAAGCAAGACCCTGTCTCAAAAAAAAAAAACACAAAAAACCCAAAAAAAGAAAATTGGTTTGAAGATCTGAAAGACAATTCTTTTAAAACTCCACATATATGCAGATCTTATGTTCCTATCACACATATGCAAAAGTAACTCTGTAGAGATGAAATAGCTCACCAGAAGTAATCAGTTTACTATTTTATATATATAGTCATGTTGTATACTTTAAATATGTGAAATTTTATTCAGAAAACTGAGAAAATTATATTTGCTCATTCAAAATAAATATTTTATAAAACACATGCATCCATTTACCCTCTCTTCAAAAGTTTTCATTTGTCGCATCAGAGCACTGAGTAAGAGAGAGTTTGGTAAGTTTTGGAAATGCTGACTTTGGCTTGATATTTAGCATTTTATTAAAATCTTGTGGATTAGTGGCTCTAACATTTCAAATAGCCTAAAATTAATCCAGATGCTTTGGCGAGTGTTTTTCTTAGCCTGACAATACATAGAACTTGCCAACTAGTCAGACAGCTGTAAATTTTCTCTTTTGTTTTCAAGCAAGAAAAATTGAAGTTGAAGAAATCGCAAGTCCTCTTACTTATTCATTTTTGGTTTACTCAGTGATCCAAACATGTCGAACTCTCTCTGAATCTATGAGCTATTTAAAGAAAAGTTCTCATTTTCCTGACATTGACTGTTTTTAATGTCAGGTGGACCTTGTGTGGTGGTTGCTGTTTTAGAAGGAGCCACAGGTGTCTATGTAGATGCTTTATCTGTGAAGTGACCCCTGCATACAACTTAGCAACCATTGACACTCAGAAATATTGCACCACCTTATTAAGATTTAAAAAGAAAGGAAACTTTATGAGCATCCTCTGTTTAGGTCTTACAACCCTTTTATAAGCTCCCTTGCTATTTCTACCTTGTTTCGCTAATGTGTGACTTGCTGGTAGAGCACCCACTGCCGGCACATGCCTCGCTAAGCTGCTTCCCTGGGTCAGTTTTGGTCAGTAAAATACAAGCAGACAACTCCCGGAGGGACAAGTGAGAAGGGATAGACTGGAGTTGCTAAACCAAAGGTCAGAAATAGGACAGACACCCCAAACTGAGACGCAGTGAAATGAAACAAAATGAGACAAAACACAGCAAACCAAACCAAGTCACTGGATTGTTGAACAACATCACTAAACTAGGATATGTGGAAGATAAAATAACCTATGCGTTGGATAGATTCAAACTGATTTTGGTGGTAGAGGCTCTATAAAGAGAGCATGCTCTATAAAGAGAGATCTGGAGTCCCTAAGATTCTTTCTGTTTATTGATTGTGTGTGTGTGTATGTCTGTTTTGTTTTGTTTCTTGATATACGGTGTCACTTTGTAAGTCAGGCTGGCCCTGACCTCACTATGTAGCCCAGGCTAGCCTCGAGCTCAGCAATCCTCCTGCCTCTGCCTTCCGAGTGCTGGGATTATAAGCATGAGCCACCACAACTGGCTCTGTTTATTGATTTTTGTTTTTGTATTTAGCAGCTTCTTGCTTTCTCTTCTCTGTCAGATAATAGCAGCATTAATGACTGGCATCACTCACATTGGATGCTCAGCAACTGGGAACCGACACAACTGGATGGATGATAAAAGGAGTTTTGTCAAAGACCATGAGGACCAGGAGAGGCTGGCGTCTCCCAGTGTGCTAACCAGCCACGTGACTGAGAAGAGCGGAACAAAGTGATACATGCACAACCACCACCCACCGCCCAAACCAGTTCCCTGGCCTGGAGGGAAAATGGCCGACACAAGCTTCTTTTCTCACTGAGGGAAAGCTGGGAAGAGACGTGGCGAATCCCTCAGTCCAGCCTGGCCTGCAAAATCCAGGCCTCGGAATTCTCCATTCTGTGTGTGTCTTATAAGTCACTGGAGTCAGTCTACCTCGCCCGTCTGTCTTTCTGCCACTCAAATCCTGCCTCCAGACACCTCTAGCCTGGATTACTGCTGAGACTTTGCTCTTGATCATAGCATTTGACACTTCCAGCTGATGCTCCCCCGTGAGGTCAGAAAAGTCTATTTAAACTCAACGCAGAGTGCCACCCCTTTCCTTAAAACCTTTTCATGACTCTTAACAGGACGCAGAAAGTGTTTCTTTCTAGGGCTTCTACGTTGTATAAGTCCTCTTACCACCCTGGCTGTCACCACCTTCCTATGGCTGCGCAGCTGCGGGCCTCAGCCATCTCTGCTGCCCAGATCACGGTTCCCACTGCTCGGCCTTCACTTCCGCTTTTCTGTCAGCCTGGTCTCAGTTGGGACGGACATTGCGCCCTGAGGAGAACTGGGCAGAGATACAATAATGATAATACAGGATACCTTGAATTGTATTTTTTGTAAATTACTACTTTGTCTGGCGAAGGTTTTATAATAAACCTGACTATGCACATGTATTACACTTTTTTCCTGTTTTCCTTTTCTCCTTTTTCTTCTTCCTCATCTTTTCTGTTTTATTCATTTATTTCTCCTTTTTCTTTTTTCTCTCCTTTTTCCCTTTTTGTCTCTGTGTCTCTCACCCCCTTCTTTTGACTGGCTCTTGAATATTTATCAGCACACAATAAACTGTGGTCACAGAGGTAACTAGTATATTGCTTTCCTTTTCTTCTCTGTTTTGCTTTCCCTTCTTAGATTTTATGGGTTGACTTCAGAAATAAATGTCTTGCAACTGAATTCTTATTTGAAGAGTTATTCTGGGCCGGAGGGTTAGCTCAGTGGTTCCGGCACCTGCCTCGCAAGTGCAAGGACCTGAGTTCGATCCCCAGTAACCACGTATAATGCTGGGCGTGGAGACACACCCACCAACAATCAACACCGCATACCACAATGCCAGACGTGGTGGCTCACGCCTGTAATCCCAGCACTCGGGAGGCAGAGGCAGGAGAATTTCTGAGTTCACAGTGGCTTGCCTGGGCACCATAGTGAGCTCAGGGCCAGCCTGAACTACAACGCGAGACCCTGTCTCAAAAAGCAAAAAAAAAAAAAAAAAAAAAAAAAAAAAAGAGTTATTCTGGGGGAGCCCAAAACACAGGACCCAGGGAATGTGCCTGCTTTGTTCACTATTTTACCCTGTGTCTTAATAAGTGCAACACAAATATTTGTTGTATGAAAAAAACTACAAATGAGCACAGCTCCTCAGAGAGATGGAGCTTGTGGAGGAAACTCACTGCTTGTTTTTTGGGGGGCAGTGTGTAGTTGCAAATCTTTGCTGAATGAAGGGCTATTGTTTCTTTGGATGACATTTTCCACACAGAATTTTGAGGACTGTTTTATTTTGTTTTTTGTCTTGTTTTTGTTTTGTTGGTGTTAGGACATAAATCCAGGGCCTGATGCAGGTGTTATAAACAGTGAACTACATTTCCCTCCCCCAGGCTTATCATTATTATTATTATAATTTTACTTTCAGAACTTATTTTAGAGTTCACTCATGCTGGGAAAGTCTTCCTATCTGATAAGGAAAAATACTGACCACAAGAGCTGAAAGTTAACTGAGTTTTCCTTACAAATCTTTTAAAGTCTCACTCTCCTTTTATCTATCTATCTATCTATCATCTATCTATCTATCTATCTATCTATCTATCTATCTATCTATCTATCTATTATCTATCTATCTATTATCTATCTATCTATCTATCTATCTATCTATCTATCTATCTATCTATCTAGAGACAAGGTCTCGCTTTGTTGTTCAGGCTGGCCCTGAGCTCACTATGTAGCCCAGGCAAGCCTCGAATTCAGCAATCCTCCTGCCTCTGCCTCCCGAGTGCTGGGATTACAGGCATGAGCCACCACGCCAGGCACTGTGGTATGTGGTACTGATGGCTGGTGGGCGCAAGTCACCACACCCAGTATTGTATGTGGTTACCAGGATCGAGCTCAGGACCCTGTGCTTGCAAGGCAGGCACCAGAACCACTGAGCTAAATCCTTGGTCCCTCTCCTTTTATTTTTAAAGTGGAACAATTTAAATAACATCTTTGCCAGGCCTTCCTGATTGAAAGTTAGGATATGTAAATTTTTTGGCTAGCAGCATGGGTTATTGCAGATTTCTTTCACTTCATGCCTATATTTTAGATTAATCAGGGTGGTAGTTGTTCTAGTGTGTGAGGTGGAGCTGATTAAAGCTCTTCAGTGTTCTTGTTTTGACAAAAGCATTGCCCAGGAAGGGGTGCTGCCTGCCCCTTGAGCTCACATGGGGAGGACTGAGAGCACAGGCGGCCTGACATTACATGGTGACAGAGGGACAAGCCACAATCTTATGGCACACACTGTGCCTGGCACAGGCATTATTAAAAAAACGGACCAAGAACATATCCTTTCGCTTCAGGAATTCAGTCTGGGAGAGATGCTAGGGACACAGCAGTGATTTTATACTGCATGGTAGATGTCTGATAGAGGTGCACATAACCTTCTGTGGTAGAACAAGGTACAGATGGCTTTAATGAACCCTTTCTTGGGATGCATAGCATGAGTTGGAGGTCATCAGGCTTGTTTTTTTTCTTTTAGATTTGAATCTTTATTGGTACATTTTTTATGCAAATTATGATTTGGTTTTGCTGGCAGGAGAGAAACTAATTGTGCAAAGGAGCAAAGTATGACCATGGCTGATAGATCTTGGTAGTGGAGGGGGGAAGAGAGCTGACAGTGGAACGCGATTTCTGGCCTGTTAACTTGGCTCTGAGCTCCTTAGCATGCAGATGAAAAAGGAAAAGTAGATCATTTTCCTCAACTCTGACTTTCATGGAGACATTAAAATGAACATTTATTCATTTAACACATTAATTTCCTGTCTAGTTTAGGTCAAGCATCTGCCTGAGCTCTGCAGATACAGCAAGAAGCAAAGACTGCAACTCTGGCCTCAGGTGGGCATCATCACGAGGCAGTTTCTGTGCTGAGATTAGCTCATCTTACTGATCCTATCTGAAAGTCAAAAACTGAGACGAGAGGAAGAAAAGTTGGAAATGCGTGCTGACATTCATATGTGACCTAGACAGAAATAATGTCCAGGGACTATCTCTGCCTCAAGTATGCTTCTTCACTTAAAATGCTGCAAGTTATAAAGGCACCTAGTTATATTCTGTATGGAGTAATTCGTAGTTGCCAAGTCTGTAATTTGGGTGAATATACACTGAAGTCCTTCTTTTGGTAGGCCAGATGATCATTTTAATGAGAGAAAATAAAATGTATTGCCATACCCACACAGCTAAACCAAGCCACAGGAATTCCTTCCCTAAAGTTACAAGACCATTTCAAATGAGATGGAGTCATGTCATATGGGAACATAGTGCTGAGTTTCTTCTACATGTTTGTGACTCTGCTTTTTATAAAGTAGGAGTGATCTTAACAGATAACTAGCTATGCAAGGAAGAGTGACTTGAGATCAGTTGCTCTAAAAATATTAATAACAGAGGAGCTCACAGTCCTATACACCATGCCAATTCACTTTGTGTTCTAGAGGCATATTTTGCAAGTACTTCATCTCAGAGAATTACCTACTAAATTAAACTGCTTAAGCTAAAAAATTTCTATGAGTGGTTTCCTGAAATTTTAATGGCTTAGTGGGCGTCTGGTGACACCAACTTTAAAAAATTTTCCAGACTAAAATTATCTTAGTAATACCACGGTGTAGAACTTTGAAGCCCTAATTCTCATTTTATCTAGGCATGAGAGAAAGCTAGAACTATTTTATGAGGACAGAAAGAAGCCTTGGTCTTGTCCAGAATGTTGCTCTGTTTGCTCATTTTCATCACTAAGTAGGGGTCATTATCACGAATTTTCCTGGTTGGGAGGAGACCTGGTTAGATATGTCATCTCTGTTCCCAGCTGGGCTGATTATGAAAGTGTATGGATCTGCTCTTAATTGGCAACATAGACTATTTGCACTCCAGGCCTATGTCACCAAATATAATAACTCTTCTTCTCAATACTAATCAGAAGCTCAGTTATAAAATATAATTTTTCCAGACAGCCTTAACTGCAGGTTATGCAGCCCATCTATTTCTTCTAATTACTCTAAAATCAATCAGCGAACAAGGCAAGCTGTCAATACTGGCAATTGAGAGCTGCTGTGATGAAGTGGGCTTTGCTAGATCTCCAGTGGAAACCTTTAAAGAAGCACCAGACACCTGCTTTAAACAGGGGTGGGAAGACAGTGCTGCTGGAATCCAGCTCCTTGGAATCCAGCCTGCCCTGCTGATGGGAATGGCCCGTGGGAGTCACTTCTCTGCTAGGCTCTTCCTATGCCAAGAGCATGTAGATCTAAATTCTAGGACTGATTGTTTCCCTTCTTACATAGCTTGCTCAGAGCCTCAAAGGCACATTTGTAAATGACATAAAACAAAGTTATAGAACTTTAAGAGACTAACTTAAAATAGAACTTTCTCTGTGCAATCTGATGTTTTTAAAAAAATAAACTTATTGAGAGGAAACTCATACTATACCCAATGAGCTATTTTATATGATTTATTATTTTTTTTGGCATTTCTGGGGATCAAACTCCAGGATCTCAATACATGCAAGCACTCTACTACTGAGCTGCATACCCAGCCCTAAAATAAATAATTGGTGTCATTTAATACATTCACAATATTGTGTATGCACCACTGTCTAGTTCCAAAGCATTTCCATTAAACCAAAAGTTATCTTGCTTTTATCTTTTCTTCCATTTTCTTTTGATTCTTTGTAAGAAACCCATATTGTATTGCATGAATTTCTATAAATCACTACAGATCTTTTAAAAAATGAGGTAGGATTCTAATAAACATATCCAAAAAATCTAAGAGGAACCCAGCAGTGCTTGAGCCTGAGGGAGGGGACAGTCAGGGAACAAAACCAAGAGTCATTGCAGGGAACCTAAATGGAGAAGGAGTTTCAAGGAGAGAGAGTCCCAGAACATCAGATAAAGTGCAAATGGACATGATACTGCTATTCATGGGATAGGAAGTCACTGGGAGCTTCGGTGGAAATCAGGGCTCTAAAACATGTGGTCACAGGTAAAGGTGAGACTCCTATACTACTTTTAAAAATCAACAGATAGTGAGAAGAGGCTGTGATTTAAGGTTTTTTTTTTTTTTTTTTTTTTTAGAATGAGGCAGTTGAGTCAAATGTGATTAGTAGGTGCAGGAAATATGAATGACAGCCATGGTCAGTGACCATCTATGGTGTGGCCTTGAGCAGCTCACACGTCTGAGCTCTAGCCTCAGGTGTCCCCACTGGGAAACTGGGGCTTTACTGAATTATCTCTGTAATTCCTTGCAGCTGGAGTGTTCTGCTGCATATTCATAAATGGAAGGAGTGTATAAATAAAACGAGAATAGTGAAACAATTTTCAAAATACAATAATGCTTTTGTGATAGTGACACCATCATTCACCAATTTTATAAAAAATTTTTTTGATATCATAATGAAAGGAAAGAATCCAGTGAACATTTAAGTTGAGTCATTCCACTAAAAGGTGTGTTTCCTTCTCTCCAACCAATTTACAAGTGATTCTGAAGGCAAAGCAATGGTTGATGTGGATTGTTGTTGATTCTAAATGGGTAAAAGTCCTCATACTATTGACTGAGAAAGAAAGGTCTAAGATTTCTACCCTGAGGCCAAAGGACTCTGTGGCTCCTGAACCATCATTGCTGAGGAAGGGATGCTGTGGTGGGCTGTAAGGCACTTGGATGCTGACCTTCCAGCCCAGCTGTCTGTGGTGTGGAAGCCCCGTAGCCCTGTGGAGAGGTCTGAAAAAGGAAGGACTGAGACTCTCAGTCACACATCTGTGTCAGGGATGTGAGGTACATTTAACACCAGCTAGGTAATCCAGTGGCACACAGAGAAGCATCTTTTTCTCAGGAAAAAGTCAATGACCATTTGTAGCTAGCTATTCATTTTAGGGATGGTATGTAATGCATGACAGATTGCTGTGTCATTGACATTTATCGATACTATGGCAATCATATACACCAAATCCAACTTGTGTAGGTGGTTCTGAATGCATGACATTTATGTACCCCTGAAAAACTTGTATTCTATATAATTGCATGCAGTGCCCATGAAGAGAATAGGGTTGAGGTAGATGTAATCCAAATGCTGAGTAACCTATTAAAGTTGTCAGCCATAAAAAAATCTCCACTGGCGCTCATACTTAGAACCATAGGGGTTCCTACCAGCCTGTGTCCTGGAATTTGGGTTTCCTAAAAGACATTTCTACTTGTAATTTCACCAGTGGTCTTTAAAAATTGGTAAGAATAAGGATTCTTGGGGCCACTGTGTCAGGTACTTCTTATTAAAAAATCCCTTCTTGGGCCGGAGGGTTAGCTCAGTGGTTCTGGCACCTGCCTCGCAAGCACAAGGTCCTGAGTTCGATCTCCAGTAACTACATACAATGTTGGGCGTGGAGACACGCCCACCAACGATCAACGCCGCATACCACAATGCTGGACGTGGTGGCTCACGCCTGTCATCCCAGCACTCGGGAGGCAGAGACAGGAGGATTGCTGAGTTCGTGGCGGCTTGCCTGAGCACCATAGAGAGCTCAGGGCCAGCCTGAACTACAAAGTGAGACCCTGTCTCAAAAGCAAAAAAAAAAAAAAAAAAAAAATCCCTTCTTCAGGAGTTTTAGCCCCTCCCAGTCCTGCAAGATCTTCATATATAGCTGAAGCTGCCCTTTTAACTCTGAGGTTTGATCCTATTGTCTCAAAATGTAGCTTGTTTGGAAATTCAGAGGTGGATCAGGAGGACTCCAGTGATCACTGCCTTCCTTGCCTGTCAATTACACATGAGGGAATTGCTTTAAAGAGACACAGGAGTGGAGCAGACAGTGCCACCAGCCAGCCTTCCAAGGTTACAAACTAAGTTAGAGCAGAGGCCCAGTCCCAGAAAGCACAGCCTGTGGCCTAGAGTCCGGCCCTGTAACCTGCCTTGTCTTAGACAAGAGGCTGCTCGGGGCAGTGGCAGGTGCTGCTGTTTGTTTCAACTTCCTTTAGCAGACTCTTGAGGAAGGAGGTGGGTCCTCAACATGGGCCTGAGAGAAGGGTCCTGGGGGTGTCCTACCCCTCAGAGAGAGCTGGGCACCTACGCACAGCTCTTCTGTTAGAAATGCTGGTGTGGCAAGCTTCTCTTGGCTGGAGTGGCTTGTCACCTGGCTTTGCGAAGTGTCACAGGGAGTTCCTTAAAGAGAACATTGTCCAGAGGAACTGAGAAAGGACATGTGGTTTACACAGTATGGTATGACTCTGCCACGAAGGGTGAACTTGAGTCATCTGTGTGATTCGGATATACTTTGAGGCCATAATGTTAATGAAATAAATCAGACACACAAGCTCTCTTTTGTGAGAAATCCAAAGTGTAAGTAGTTTAAAGAGAAAAATAGAAGATAAACAAGAGGAGACAGGGAGATAGGTAGAAGGGGAGGGAGCAAGGGGTCTTGAGATAGAGGGAAGGAAGAGGGAGGAAAAGTGGAATTAAAAAGAATGAAGATGTGTTGGTACATGTACCCATTCTCCATGGTGAATGTGATCATCATGTACTGCAGATATGTACTAATAAAAAATTAAGCAAGCAATTATGAAAGGGAACATTGTCATCTAACTGGGACTGTGTGGGGGACTCACCCAGTACGTCATGTCCTTCTCTGCCCACTGTCTCAAGCCTGGCTTCACCTAGGGAAGGTTCTGGACTCGAAGCAGCCACCTAAAGAATGAATTTGAGAGTCAGATGTTGACATGAGAACGGACGGACTCTATGTGTTTAAAAATATTGTTTAAATTTAAGGAAATTATTTTATAGTTGATATAAATTTAATACAGAAGAAATTTGTGATTTAAAAATATATTGTGAAAGGATACCAGTGTGGATACAGTGTCCTACTACTGTAGGACATGGGGCTTTTCATCTAACTGGATGTCTAGTCAGTGGAGTTAAGTCAGCACCATCCACTTAGGAACCCCTGTAACAGCTTTCTGACACAAATAAACACAGCTTAAAATTAAAAACAAGGGGCCGGAGGGTTAGCTCAGTGGTTCCGGTGCCTGCCTCGCAAGCGCAAGGTCCTGAGTTCGATCCCCAGTAACCACATACAATGCTGGGCATGGAGACTCACGCCCACCAGCCATCAATACCACATACCACAGTGCCGGGCGTGGTGGCTCATGCCTGTAATCCCAGCACTCGGGAGGCAGAGACAGGAGGATTGCTGAGTTTAAGGCTTGCCTGGGTTACATAGTGAGCTCAGAGCCAGCCTGAACTACAAAGTGAGACAGTCTCAAAAAAAAAAAATTAAAAACAAAAATCTATACTGCGATAATTATTTTTAGTTTCTAAGACATTATTTCAGATTTCCCATTTCAAATGAATATGTAGGCTAGACCTTAAAAATACATTTAAAAGGTATTTTTATATTTGTATCTCTTTCTGAAAGTCAAAGTTTAGTGATATATTCTGCTCATTCTCAGTTCACAAAAATTTGTTTTTATTTTTTATTTATTTATTTTTTTTGAGACAGGGTCTCGTTTTGTAGTTCAGGCTGGCCCTGAGCTCACTATGTAGCCCAGGCAAGCCTTGAACTCAGCAATCCTCCTGTTTCTGCCTCCCGAGTGCTAGGATTACAGGCGTGAGCCACCACGCCAGGCTCCAAAATTTGTTTTTATAAAAAAGGAAGCACTGGGCTGGAGATTTAGCTCAGTGGTTCCAGCGCCTGCCTCACAAGTGCAAGGTCCTGAGTTTGATCCCCAGTAACCACATACAATGCTGTGCGTGGTGACTCACGCCCACCAGCCATCAATACCACATACCACAGTGCCGAGCATGGTGGCTCATGCCTGTAATCCCAGCACTCAGGAGGCAGAGGTAGGAGGATTGCTGAGTTCAAGGCTTGCCTGGGCTACATAGTGAGCTCAGGTCCAGCCTGAACTACAAAGCGAGACCCTGTCTCACAAAAAAACAAACAAAAAAAACCACACACACAAAAAAGGAAGCACTATTTGACACTAAAGGTTTAACTAAAATGAAAGTTAACTAAATTTTAGGGTATTTGAAATGCAAATTGAATTATATTGTATTAATATTGGAAGTAAATTAACCAAGTTCAGCTTGTAAAACCAGAGAATGATAATTAACATCACAAAGGAGATTTCCCCCTATTTCTCTGCAGGTTGTTTTTTGGAAGGTTTTTGGGACCTTGTTCCCCTCTGAACAGCAGGAGGGCCACTGGTTTTACCTCTATGATGCTGGCCAGGGGTGGAGGCAGCCCTGGGTGGGTGTCTGCTCCAGAAACCGGCAAGGTTCCAATAGCTTCTGTGGGACAAAATCACAGGGTTTGGGTGTTTATTTTTTCTTTTATGTTTGGATCAATAAAACAATCAGGGTTAAAAAAAATGACAGTAACCAATGCTTAAGGAATAGTACAGCAAATCATTAAAAAATCAATGTCATACAGACAAATGGCCATTAATCTGAAGGACTCACTGAAGGACAGATACACAGTTTGGATCTTGCATGTTTATTAATAAGAATGAAGCCATGGATACATTAATTACCCACATTTAATCATTGCATAATACATACATGTGTCAGATCATCACATTGTACCTCATGAATACTTATAATTATGTCAATTACATAGTAACATTTAAAAAGAGTAATTACTAAATTAGATTTTTAGCATATTCGGTTTAACTTTTAACCAATTTGAAACAGTCAGACTGATGGGCTGTTCCAAAAGGAAGAAAAATGATTAAGCTGTTGAAGAAAGAAATACTGCAAGTAGCTACATTAGGCAGAGATGGACAGGTAGTTAGAAAGAGACTAGGCCCAAGACAGTCAGAACAGAGGTGAAGCAGATCGGGCTTGTGGTCAAGGGCTGTTGAAAGAAATTAGGCCCAAGATGGAGACACAATGGCTAAGTCTTCGAGGCTCCTTAGAGAAAAGCAACAGATCAAAGCTGTAGGTAACTAGCACCTCTGGGTACAATAAGCCTAAGCAATGTAACAAACACATAGGAGCACCTTAAGGGACACACAGGCAGATGATAATACCACTCTAAGCCTCACTCCTCCTTCTGAACATCCTTCTGCTTTCCTGCTGTGTCCCTTGTATTTCTATCAGATCAGTATTAGCTAAGTGACTGTACGCAACTGTAAGCCTATAGGTTGATTTGTAATTTGACCCAACATAGCCTGTGCTATGATTTTACTGTATAAAAACCTCTACACATAGAGCCTCAGCAACAACTTGCTTTCTGGACACTGTTTCTGAGACTATCTCTAAAACTTTTCCTGCTCGTGACCTCTCTTGTCCTTCAGTCCCTTCTTTGGAGTCATGAGACATGAATTTGGCACATCTAATAGGTTGGGAGTTACTTCCTTGTAACAAATGGTTAGTGTTAAATATGGGAATTAAAGAGTGTTGGCAGAATTTTACTTCTATTCTAATGTTTGCTTCTCAGAATACTATAGAAGGCTGAAGAAAGAGACCAACCCAGACTGTAAGAGTCTTTGACAGGAGGCTGAGGGCCATCTCCTCTGACCTTGGAGATTTCTTGCCCTTAATCTTGTCCCAAGGGACCTCTGTGAAGTTTTTCCAGCATTAAGAATCTACACCTCTAAGTCAGAAAAATAGGACTGGTGAAGAATAAGTTTGTGCGAAAATGGCATTTCCACTGGTCAGCAATTATCCTGTCCACTGAAGCTGCTGGCCAGGCTTAGGCTGCTGAGTGCCTCCAGGTACCTTCCAAGGATCCTGAATATGACTGATTATCTTGATCTTTTTAGATCCATTCTCTCCTGCCTCAGTGTGTGTCTGTTTCTGGAGGTTGACTTATATAGACTGTATCAATGGTCCCCAGCTTTTTGTCTTAGGGGTGGTGTGGAGCGCCAGGCAGCCCTTCAACTTTGGAGGTAGGAACGAGGCTTTGCTGCTTCTAGCCAAGAGAACTCACCTATTCCTTTGAGTAGAGGCAAACTTTTATAAATAGCACCTTTATCAAATTGTCCTCGAATGATTCTAATTTGAATAGTCAACTATTTAGTGTTAGAACTTAACCAATTTCAGGGGTTCAGGGTAGGTTATGCCAGGGGAGTGGAAGTGCCCATGGGCTCTTCTCTCTCCAAGAGCTCTGCTGGCTGACCATGGTTGATGTGCAGTTAAGTGAAAAACTTGGATTATCCCAGAAGTCCCTTTGGTTTAAAGTACAGCAAAGGCTCCTTGAATAAGGTGCGGGAGGGAGTGAGGAGAGACAGAAATGGTACCATATTTGCTGTACCCATCAAAGTAATGATTGGCACCACAGAGCTTAAATTAAAATGACAGTATCTGGGGCTGGTGATTTAGCTCAAGTGGTACCACACCAACCTTGGATGTACAAGGGCCCAAGTTTGATCCCTGCCACTGCAAAAAAAGAAGAAAAAAAGACAGTTTCCATGAAACATTCACATTTCCTAGCCTCCTCTGTCAGAATTGAGGTAAAGTAGGAACTATGAAATTACTAACCATCAGGGAATTGAATGGTTCCCACGTCTAAGGATTGTCCTTCCTCTAGAACTCTTCTGATCAGCTTTTTGAAGTCTATAGTTGCAAGATTGATTTTTGGTTGCTTGTCTTCCTTCATCATTCCCTGAAAACTTCACTTTCAATCTTGTTGGAGTCCAAAGATAGGAGCTCACCTGTGGGGCCTTTTGCTTCTGTATCATCTCTCTTAAAGATGGCCACCAGTCTCATCTCTGTGGAACTGCAGCAACAGAAGACATTCCACCCAAAGCCTTGTTAGTCTGCCAGTGAGAATTACAATACTGCCACCAGCATTTGGGACAGTTTTTTTTTTTTTTTTGAGACAGCTTCTTGCTTTAGTTTAGGCTGGCCCTGAGCTCTCTATGTAGACCAGGCAAGCCTGGAACTCAGCAATCCTCCTGCCTCTGCCTCCCGAGTGCTGGGATTACAGGCATGAGCCACCATGCCCGGCACTGTGGTATGTGGTATTGATTGCTGGTGGGCATGAGTCACCATGCCCAGCATTGTATGTGGCTACCAGGGATTGAACTCAGGGCCTTGCACTTGCGAGACAGGCACCGGAACCACTGAGCTAAATCTCTGGCCCTCAGCTTCTTTTCTGATGGGCTCCTAAGGAACATTCCTATAAAAACACTTCAATATTTACCAGAAAATGGAAGGGTGGAAAAGTAACTCACATATATTTTAATTCTGAAATAGAACTTGAGCAGAGGAGTTAAGTCCAGCTTGAAGAAAGATTATGAGGTAAATCTATAAATTTTTACTTTGGGCCTTTTAGAAAAAGTGTTAACTGTCTAATGGAATTTGACCTACATTTTTGGAAGTCTTAAAAATCAAAATACTCAGAAGGAAGAAATAACAGAAGAAAGATGTGAGAGAAGAGTAAGAACAGTAGTCTACAACTAACTGCATTTATTGTCATATTTACTAACACAGTGCCATTTTGCATATGACAATGAAAAAGATTCTCTACGGCTCTGTCCTGAAAAATCAGATTTTACCTTTGGTTCATGCCATAAATCTACCCAGACAGGTGCAAAAATGTTTTAAAGGCCAGAGAAACTTATAATGTGTATTCTTGGCAGCTCTTCAGACCACACAATAGGTCAGAATCTATAGTTCAATATTTCATGAGTCAGTGATGGGAGCCAAAGTTGGATTCTGGTTACAGAACTGGCCAAGGTATAGTGCATCCTTTCCCCAATTTGGATGGATGACCTTGGAACCAGGAGCAAATTAGCTTTTCTGCTTTACTGTAGACTCAGGTGGGTTGCACGAATAAAATGTGATCAGATAGACCACCTCCCATTACAGACAACATTTAAGAAGAGTCAAATATGCTTGGATCATAGACATATGTCTTCATGTTTTTTTCTAACTAGACAATGAGCTTCACAGAATCTTTTTGAGTGGATTAGGTCAATGTTCAACCGCTTATCTTACAGTATTTTTAATGGAGAGTTTTTCTCATTACTAAGTAAACTAATTACTTCCAATTAAATAAGAAACCATTAAGAACTCATTAGCTTATTCAGACATTAAATGTAAAAATTATTTGTAAAAAATCAGCATATAAATTTGTAGAGGGAAACATACTGTATATCAAAAATTTAAACCAATGTCCAAATTACCCATCTCTTTCTTTCTTTGGTCTTCATTACACATGATGGAAACATGCAAAAGAGAAAGAATTTTTATGATTACCGAGAAATTCAATGCACTACTTCATCTATAAAAAAATCCTGTCTTATATTTGCCCAGAGTTTTGAAGAAAACATAAAACACATCAGAATTTGGATGGAAATTTAAACTCATGTGAATCTTAAGATGTATATGTGGGACCGAAGGCAGCAGGGTTCACGGACGGACTGGGCTGCGGGGCGCCGGCCCTTTCCAGCAGACCGAAGGGAGCGGCAGACTTCCCGGAGCTGTACAGTGAGGAGTCAGAAGTGAAAATTTGCAAGGGTCATTACAGATTCAAGGAGGACTCCCCAGGAAAGTGCTGCATCCAGAGGGCCCCAGATAATAGAAAGAGATTTGCAATAAACATTGCCCTGTCATCAGACAAAGAAGAGCATTAATAACAACGAAAGGGTAGAAATGAGAAAATACACAAAAAACCAGACACAAAGATTGCCACCACAGGGAAATTCAGAGAAAAGGGAAATAGGGCAAACTGAAACTCAAACACCAGGACTCTTGGAGATGGTAACTAAAGCGGAACTAGTAAAATGGAAATCAGAACTCATCTCTGAGATCAAAACAGAGATACTGTCCACAGTGAAAGACATCATTAAAAAAGAGATCAGTGAGATGATTGAATCCAAGTTAGCAGAAGCAATGGAACCTTTTAAACAGCTTCACGCAGAGCTCCAGGGAATGATGAAGGAGAATGAAAGCTTGCGAAGTAGGATGAATGAAGCAGAGAACCGAATCTCAGACCTAGAGGGCAGCATAGCAGCCAACGAGCAGGAAAGGTATAATCTATGGAAAAGAGCAAGGGACCATGAGAAATCAATTCAACAACTTCTAGATGACTCAAAGAAAAATAACATAAGATTGATTGGGGTCACTGAGGAAGCAGGCGACAGTGTAAAGGGCATAAAAAAGCTATTGTCAGAGATAGCAACAGAAAACTTCACAGGAAAAGATATAGACATACAGATAAATGAGGCCTATCGGACCCCAAAATGCCGTGACATAAAAATATCTACACCTAGACACATAATTATCAAGGTTCCAGATGTACAACAAAAGAATGAAATACTGAAAGCAGTGAGAGAAAGGAAGAAAATCACCTACAAAGGGAAGCCCATTGGGATCACAGCAGACTTTTCAACAGAAACACTCAATGCAAGGAGAGCGTGGAGGGAAATATTTCAAGCATTGCAGGAAAACAACCTCCAACCTAGACTGTTGTATCCTGCAAAATTATCTTTCAAAATAGACGGGGAAATAAGATACTTCCATGATAAAGAACACCTGAAAAACTTCACAAATATGAAACCTCCACTCCAAAACATCCTAAAGAACATCTTGGCTCTTTTATTCTTTACTTTCACCCTTTTCCATTCAGTTTCTTGACTGGCCTGATGAGTTCACTCTGTTGGGTCTCATGGGTTTGTAATTTTCTTTGTTTTTTCTTTTCCAAAATATTGTTTAGAATATTTTGGAGCCCAGGTTTCTCATTTGTGAAGTTTCTCAGGTGTTCTTTGTCATGGAAATATCTTATTTCCCCATCAATTCTGAAAAATAGTTTTTGCAGTATACATTGATCTAGATTGGAAGTTGTTTTCCTGAAATGCTGAAAACACTTCACTCCAGGATCTCCTTGTTTTGAGTGTTTGTGTTGAAAAGCCTGCTGTGATCCTGATGGGCTTCCCTTTGTAGGTGATTTTTTTTTTCCTTTCTCTAACTCCTTTCAGTATTTCATTCTTCTATTATGTATCTGTAGCCTTGATAATTATATGTCTAGGTGTAGATATTTTCATGTCACATCCTTTTGGAGTCCTATAGCCCTCATTTATTAGTATGTCCAATACTTTTCCTTTTCATGTGGAGTTTTCCGCCATTATATCTGTCAACAGTTTTTTGAATGTCTTTTGCACTGTCTCCTGCTTCCTCAGTGACTTCAGTCAGTCTTATGTTAGTATCCTTTGAATCATCTGGAGGCTGTTGGATTGATTTCTCATGGTCTCTTGTTTTTTTCCATGGATTATGTCTTTCCTGTTCATTGGCTGCCATCCTGTCCTGTAGGTCTGAAATTCGGTTCTCAGCTTCATTCATCCTACTTAGAAAACTTGAGTTCTCCTTTTTCATCACCTGGAACTTTGCTTGAGGCTGCTTAAAACGTTCCATTGCTTTTGCTATCTTAGATTCTATCATCTCATTGACCTCTTCTTTAATGAGGTCTTTCACTGTGGACAGTGTCTCTGTTTTCAACTCAGAGATGAGTTCTGTTTTTCATTTTATTAGCTCGCCTTTTGTTACCATCTCAAACAGTCCTGGTGTTTCAGTTTGCTTTATTTCCCCCCTGAATTCCTCTGTGGTGGTGATCTTTGTGTCTGGATTTTTGAATTTTTTCTCATTTCTATTCCTTTGCCATTGCTAATGCTATGTGTTTTATGCCTTTCCTGGTGTCAGGGCAATGTTTGTTGCAAGTCTGTTTCTTCCTATTATTCAGGACCCTTAGGAAGTGGTTCCTTTCTGGGTTGTCCTCCTTGAATCTGTACTGACTCTTGAGAGTTCTCAGTTCTAACACACCATGGGAGGTATTTGCACAGAACAATTCCATTATCTTTGTTGCCATAATACAATCAGTACCATCAATAGTATTAAACACAGTAAAGGAAATGTAAATGTTTGATAATTTCTATTCTGAAAACTGAACTCATGAGTTACCTCTAGGACCATATGCCAAAATAGAAATATGTTTATAACATACAGGCGCTTAATTGTATCAGTAGTACCCTTTGGGAATAAAAGGTCACTGAGGAGTTTGGGATGTAGGAAGACAGAAGGAGAATGAAAACTTAGAAATAGGGTTACCAGATTTATAAGGATCACATGGATCTTTAGCCAGAGGATAACAGAGGCTAAAGGGGCATATATATGACAGTACTGACTAAGAACCACAGGACCACTGGAGGCTTTGTCCACCTTCTTATAATAATAGAGAAAGAAGAGGAATTAAGGCAGACTGAAAGCCTTTTACATCTGGGTATTGGTTCTGACTGTAAGATAGGAGAGGGTATGGGAACTAGAGGAGAACAGGGGACCTAGCAGTAAGAGGCATCCAAAAACTATATTCCCACTTTTATAAAGATGAAAGCAATTAAGAGGACAGAAACCCAGAAAGTTGGACAGATTTAGTATCAGCAAAGTAGAAAAATGAAATAAAAATACTTATGTCAGAGTGAAGATATAAAAAGAGTAACAATAATATACCAAGCTAAGCACATTAGTCAAAAGGAGACATCCATCATCCCTTACCTAATTTCTGAGTATCATGCTTGAGTTGAGCTTAATGAACCCCTACATGTTTGAACTCTGCAGGCGTCAGGCTCGTGTGGGTGGATCTGACTCCACCATCTCATCAATGGCTATAGTCAGCAGGATTCCCTCACTCTTCTAGTGAGTGATTTCTTCAACGTGGTGGACTGGAACTAACTGAAGGCCTCTGTACAGGTTCCAGTACTAGAGCCATACTCATTCATTGTCACGGAGTATCAGATGGTATCTTTGGAGGTTTTTCTCCATGTAACAGTTATATCCAGTTTGGGCCAAGAAGGAATGAAGATTCCAAGACCTGGTCTCACCCTGGTCTTAGAAGAGTTGCAGGCCCAATTGACGGTCAATGATACCCAGCTCCATTTTTGCTGACTCATTGCACTACTTCAACCATGTTTTAGTTACCTAGTCGGTCTTCACTGGCCTCTGACTTGGTCTGCATGGAAGCAGGCAGTCTGCAGCCTTGGACACCAGTAATGACGTGGGACTCTCTTTGTTGCCTAGGTTCCCCGTGCTCTGCTTGCTTGATCTGTCTCTAGTAGCTTTGACATGGAATGGGTACCAGCAGGCAGGTCAAAGCCCTGGGCTTGGGTAATGGACCGGGACTCCATTGTTGTCTAGGTTCTTGTGAGGTTTTCTTAAGTCATTGTAGTTGCATTTTTCATTTGTTTGTTTGTTTGTTGTTTACAATATCATTCTGTAGTGCAGAGTGATCATTAATGTGGTCATGGTCTGAGGTGGTCTCAAATTCATGGTAGTACTACTACCTCAGCTTTCAAATCATGGAATTATACAGATGCACTACCGTGACCCCCCCAAAATATCCAAAACAGTTTCTTATTGGATATAAAAAACAACTATACATTGGAGCAGGTCATAAAATTTCAATAAAAATTTTCAAGATTAAATTTTTTGGGATGCTTCTGATGTAATGAAAATAGATCCAGTGTTAGAGCATTGAGAGTGGGCCCTTTGGATTTAGATAAAAATGGCACTGCATGAGAATGAGGTTGAGGTAACAGCTCACTATTTATTGACAGGGAGGCTTAGAGAGGAAGGGGCTGGAGTCTCAATAATATTCAAGGGTGTATCTTCAAAAAGAGTCTTCAGAGATAAAACAAAAAAGAGTCATATAGACAAGAAGAAAAAAAAACACAGAGACAGAAGGACCAAAAGAAGAAAAATTCAGTGTCCCAATTTCCCTTCAGTGATAGTTCCTGAATTTGGATTTCAAGACCTAAATACACAGATCTTTGCAAAGGTCATGAAAAAGTTTTTGGCTGTTACAAGCAGGTACAGGAGGATGTCTGGAGAAGAAATACCATAAACCATGCCCCAGTCTCCAAAATAAAAAAAAAAAAACTAATAAAACCAAGTACCATACCATGTCCCCAAACTTTTAACATTCCGATCTACATCTGCACATTCCTCAAGGCAGCAGGATTCTCCCATGCCTACAAAATATTCTTGTCACCTCACTTTCTGCTCAATCCCATCTTCCAGGAATCCATTACATTCCTTACGTGCACAAGCCCGGCCATGGGTAGGGGTCATGGACTACCCCAATAATTATATTTTCTTTGCAGGAGCAGGATGAGTAACTCTCCTTGGGCGACTATCCAGCAGTATCTGGAAACTTAGGTTCTGAGGAGACCACCCCACCTTTTCAGACTGCCCCTCAGAATACAGAGAGGCCCTGCTAGCCAGCTGAGATAAACTAAGGGTAGACACCCAGTCACACCTTGCCCAGGTCCTTTGCTATATTTGTCCTAAGCTATGTTTCAAGGATCCAAGATGGTGGCTAAGTCTATGCTTCTCAGGTACCCTTACCCCATTAGCACTTCAAATCACTAAGCATTCTTTCACATCATACCTTTCCTTGAAGGTATTCTATAGCCTTGAAGGCTATAGAATAGTATATTATGAAGCTTTTCATTTCTTAGTAGTTTTCTGACCTCCCCCTCTTTTTTGTTGACAGGCAGCCAAGACATTTCCAATTACTGTTGTGAACAATTGAGGATGACCAATTTGGACAAGAATGAATATAGGAGAGACAGCATGCACAGAGACACTCTAGCTTATCCATCAGGAAATCAGAGTTCTGCAAGCAGTGGTGCTTCCCAAAGGCCAAATTTTGAGCCTGAAATTTTATCCTCTTCTAGTCTGCTCAGACAACCTATGGAAATCTCACAACCTCAGTCTCCACTAGCAACTTCCTCCACATCACAAGAAGGAACAACTGAAGTGGTAACGGAAGACCCACAAAGTACAACAGAAGTATTACTGAAACAGA
>PVIC010024457.1:0-25977 GCA_004025085.1 Thryonomys swinderianus | reverse complement strand
TTTTTCCCCCTCCCCTACCCACCCTACCTCTCCCCCACCCCTATATACACAAGCATTGTTTCCTTTTTTAACATCATTTTTTTCTTTCCTCATTATTTACCCCTAAGCCCATTAGCCTTTGAATATTTACTATTTCACAATATTGATCATGCATTCTAGAATGCATTTATAACTTCAGTTTCTCATATCAGAGGAAATATACAATAGTTGCACATCTGTGACCTATTTATTTCACTTAGGAGTATGTCCTGAAGGTATGTCCATTAGAGTATAAATGATCCAATCTCAATCTCATCATTCTTTATAGCAGAGTAATACTCCATTTTATTAAAAAACCACATCTTCTTTATCCATTCTAGGGTTGATGGACATTTGGGTTGTTTCCAAGATTTAGCTATCACAAACTGAGCTGCTATAAACATGGGTGCACATATGTCACTGTGAGAGGAATCTTGTAATTCTTTTGTGTATATCCCCAGCAGGGGAATAGCAGGGTCAAATGGGACTTCGAATCCTAGTTTTTGAGGAATCTCCACACTGATCTCCATAATGGTTGCACTAGTCTACATCGCCACCAACAGTGGAGGAGGGTTCCTTTTTCTCCACACCCTCGCCAGCATTTGTTGCTGGCTAATTTGAAGATAGCAGCCATTCTTTGTGGAGTAAGATGAAATCTCCGAGTTGTTTTCATCTGTATCTCTCGAATGGCCAGTGACATTGAGCATTTCTTCATATACTTCTTAGCTGCTTTTACTTCTTTCTCTGAAAAGTGTCTGTTCATTTCAGGTGCCCATTTTTTAACTGGGTCTTTAAATCTGGGGGAACTGATTTTTTAAGCTCTTTATATTTTCTAGATAGCAGCCCTTTGTCTGAGGAGTTAATTATTGGTAAAGATTTTTTCCCATATTGTTGGTTGCCTTTTTGCTCTGCTGATAGTTTCTTTTGCCTCGCAGAAGCTTTTTAGTAGAAAGAGATTCCATTTGTTGATTTCTTTTGATAGTTCTTGTGCTATAGAGGTTTTGTTCATAAAGCCTTTACCTAAGCCAGTGTCTCCAAGAGTTTTACCTAACCTGTTTTGCAGCAAGTTTAGTGCCTCTGTTTTAGTATTTAGGTCTCTCGTCCACTTTGATTTTAGTTTAGTGCACAGTGAAAGAGATGGATCTAGGGCCAGAGGGTTGGCTCAGTGGTTCCGGCACCTGCTTCGCAAGCGCAAGGTCCTGAGTTCGATCCCTGGTAACCACATACAATGCTGGGCGTGGAGACTCACGCCCACCAACAATCAATACGGCATACCACAGTGCCGGGCGTGGTGGCTCAGGCCTGTAATCACAGTACTCGAGAGGCAGAGACAGGAGGATTGCTGAGTTCCAGGCTTGCCTGGTCTACATAGTGAGCTCAGAGCCAGCCTGAACTACAAAGCGAGACCCTGTCTCAAAAAAACAAACAAACAAACAAACAAAAAGAGATGGATCTAGCTTCAGTCTTTGGCAGGTTGAAACCCAGTTTTTCCAGCACCATTTGTTAAAGAGGCTATCTTTTCTCCATTGAGGATGTTTGGCTCCTTTGTCAAAGATGAGGTGGCTTAGTGTATCTGGCATTGTTTCTGGATCTTCTAATCTATTCCACTGATCTTCAGGTCTGTTTCTTTGCCAGTGCCATACTGTTTTTGTCACAGTGGCTTTGTAATAAAGTTTCAAGTTGGAGAAAGTTATACCCCCTGCCATGTCCTTGTTTCCTAGAATTGCTTTTGTTATTCTAGGTCTCTTGTGGTTCCAGATGAATTTTCAGATGTTTTTCTCTAAATCTGTGAAATATGCTGTTGAGATTTCACTTGGGATTGCGTTGAATCTATATAGAAGTTGTGGGAGTAAAGCCATTTTGACGATGTTGATTGTTCCTATCCAGGAACAAGGGATGTCTTTCCATTTTCTGATATCCTCTTCAGTCTCCTTTTTCAGAGTGTTGTAGTTTTCAGAGTAGAGGTCCTTTACCCCCTTTGTTAGATTGACTCCTAGATATTTCAGTTTTCAGGATGCTATTGTAAAAGGGACTGAGTCCACAATTTCTTTCTCTATCAAACAAAACAAATTTTTTAAGGCTGACCCTTGTATACTGTCACTTTGTTGTTTTCTGATTAGTAGAAAAATGAGGAAGTTAAATCGGTTTACACTGACATCCATTTATCTTTCACATTTGTTGTCTTCCACATTAGAGAACATTTATTAGATGGCAGATAACTATAGTGTGTTCTAAAAAGAAAGCTACAACTTGCTTGATAAGTGCTGTTTTTTATTTTTGTTGTTGTTTTTAATTCTTTATTGGTACATTTTATATACAGCTCACAATCACACTCAGCATTGGGGAATTTGTACCAGTATATGACACGAATTAATTCTCATTTTTACTCCTATACCTACCTACCTGCAACCCCCTGTCCCCTATATACATATGCTTTATTTTTCTTTTTAAATCGTATTTATTCTTTCCCCTAGTGCTGTGTTTATATAAATTTTACATCTCTATAACTTTTACCCGTTTGTTACAATATTACAAAGAATGAGAAAATTTGTTCATCTCATGCTGCCAGTCCAGAAGCTCTTCTGATCATGTAAGAAGTGCTGACTGCTTCACTTTTGCAGTTTAAATTATGTAATTCCTCGAGGCAGAGACTTGGTTTGCAGTTTCTTGTGCTTTAAAGTCTTCACCTTATAAAAGCAGATTGATTTCTGAGCTAATTGTTGTCATAGCTATAAATTCTCATTGCATGAATAGTCTGAAATAATTTAAATTTTCTCTTCCACTTTATTCCTTTCTATACTGTGTATATAGTCATGCATCTATCTACATGATTTGCTATGCACACAATAGAATATACTTACACAAACCTTGATGAGTAGCCTACTATACTGTAGGCTAATTATAATTTCATGGGACAACAGTCATACATGCTGTTGTTTACAAAATGTCATTGTTTGGTACCTGATTGTATGTGTGCATACATGCATACATAGTTTGTTGCTTATCTCCATATAACAAAGAGCTACTTGAACTTTTTAAATGTCTAAGTTTGCATTTCCAGTTTGTTTGAATTGACTTCTTTTGTCTCCTGCATTGCACTTCTTGTATTTAATCTTCTAACCCAAACATCCTAAAATTGCTCATAGTCACACTGCCCCAATCTTGCTTTCAAATAATTTATCTGATTAATACAAAATATATGAAGTAGGTGTTATCAATGAATTTCAACAATGATGATTAGTCAACAGTTATTTGAGTGCTTACCAAAAGGTATATGGGTATATCTGTATAAACTTTTAACCCTAGTAGAATGAATTATATACATAAGATTCCATTGAAAAAAGAGTTAAAAAATAGTTAACTCTGATTTCTATAGGATTACTATCTGAAGATAAATTAGTAATTGTAATATGATAAATTCCACTAAATACTTTCATTGGCCACACAGAAAGGGGACTGCTATTTTAATTCAGACTTCAGGGTTAAGGAGAGAAGTTCAAGGAAATGGCAGAGAATTAGGCTAGACATAAATTTAGTGTTCAGATTTAAAAACTTGAAATCCTACTCACTTGGATTTGTGCTTTAAGACTGAGAGACATTAGATGTTTGTTCGTAGGACAGTAGCATCAGTTTGTATCTTAACATCCGTCTGAGAACACTAAGGAAGAAAGACTGGAAGAAACTGAGTAGAAAAGGGAAGGCTGTCACAGTAATTTACATAATTAGTAATAGTAATAGACCAAGAGGAAATGAACTTGAAATACTGACTGGACAGATTAATATAACAATATAGGTTAAGATACATGATTGTTTTTTCACTCTTCACCACGATTAGGAATAACAGAAGGCAATGTGCCACTGAAGTCTGAAGTGCCTGAGTTACAGCAGTGCTGTAGACATTTCCATCTGGTACTAACAAGATTGATGATTAGGGCTAAGAATTGATGTGAATTACAAATCCGATTTGTCAGCCTTAAACAGCATTGGAAGCCGGAGGTGTGAATGAGTCACCTGTTGAGAGATGTAGGCTGAAGACAGAACAGAGGTCAGATTGTAGTGAGGCCACAGAAGAGTGAGAACCTAAAAACAGCTCATCTGAGAAGCGGTGTTCTAGAAGCCAAAAGCTGTTTAATGAAAAGCAGTGAGACAGAAAAATTGGCAAAGGAACTTAAAAAGGTACCAATTTGGGGTTTTCCTCAGGTTCTTGGCTTTGGTAACAGCCATTTCACTAGAATGGTTTGGGCAACAGTTAGATGCCATTGAATTGAGTGGTGTACATCAGAGGGAGTAACCAATACAGACTGTTAGCCTGGCTCTGAGGGGAAGGAGGCATGTGATGGCTAGAATGGAAGTAGATTCGTAGTGGTGGAAAAACTGTGTTTTTTAAATAAAGAGAAAAAGTTTATCAGAGAAGGACTCGTTAAAGATACACAATGATTAAAGATACCCAGCACAGGGCCAGAGGGTTAGCTCAGTGGCTCCAGCGCCTGCCTTGCAAGCGCAAGGTCCTGAGTTCGATCCCCAGTAACCACATATAATGCTGGGCGTGGAAACTCACGCCCACCAACAATCAACACCGCATACCACAATGCCGGACGTGGTGGCTCACGCCTGTCATCCCAGCACTCGGGAGGCAGAGACAGGAGGATTGCTGAGTTCGCGGCGGCTTGCCTGGGCACCATAGTGAGCTCAGGGCCAGCCTGAACTACAAAGCAAGACCCTGTCTCAAAAAGCAAAAAAATAAATAAATAAATAAATAAATAAATAAATTTAAAAAAAAGATACCCAGCACAGCCCCCCCCCAAAGAGATACAATGTTTGATTAATAAAAATATTCTTCATGTTTGTAGTAGGAGAAGTTACAACAAACACAGGATGAAACTAGTATTGGACAGATGGTCAACTTTTCCTTACACAAAAGGCAAAAAGGCACAAAATTCTATTTAATGTTAAACGAACTAGATTCGGTGCATTTATTTCTTGATTCAAACAACATAAAAGAGGATACGATCTCTAGATTCCAGCAACCATTCTTTTATATGTTGGAATGACCCTACCATCAGTCCATTTTAACAACCTCTATTTGACTACCTTGGTTTTTCCTGTTTGATTTATGCCTTGTCACCAAAATTAGTTGTCAGCTAAAAATTCTTCATCTGTGTACTGTGATCTTTAAGAATCGTGAATGTTTTAACATTGTGTGTTTGTTTTGACAGTCCAAAGCAGCGTATGTCCTCTTCTATCAAAGACAAGACACTTTCAGTGGAACCGGCTTTTTCCCTCTTGACCGACAAACTAAAGGTGCTTCAGCTGCCACAGGCATCCCATTAGAAAGTGATGAAGATAGCAATGATAATGACAATGACATAGAAAATGAAAACTGTATGCACACTAATTAATGAAAGTCCCAGAAGCCATAAAAGAGAGACTTTCTTGGTGGTGGTGTCTATGAAGTTAAAGTTACCCACCACATTAAAACAAAAGTCTGAGATGGGGAGTTTCAGATAACCGAATGTAAATCCTTTATCAGATTTTAACTTGTGCAGTACTTGAAGTGAAACACAATGAAAACTTTAACAGAAATTGTCTCTTAATACATTTACAGTCTTGTATTTACAAGCTAAATATATATAGGAAATCACAAATAAATCCCTTTTAAGTTTGCTGCTGTTTTGATGGATTATGTTTTCTTTAATTTTTTGGATGTGAGTTAATTAATGACAAATATTAAATTTGTGGATGTTGGTCGTTTATTTTGCTCTAATAATACTACAAGAAAACTTTACTGACTTTTTGGATAACTAGTTCATGTGCATTAGACTGCCATATAATACTATATTTTGCTGCAGTGTCAGTGTGGCATAGATACTGCAGTAGTATTTGTGGAAAACCAAATTTTCAGCTCTGTCTCTGGTAATCAGTATGGGCCAATTAAAAACCAAATCATGATACAAGAAACAATCTTGAAAAAGTAGTTTCCTTTTATATTATTGTTAAAAATCTAGACTATTCATCTTACTGCCACTGTGGAAACAGGTTCTACATTTCCCAATCCATCTAGTCATTTTCAGTTACATGTAAGTATTTTTTACTAGTAGGGGGTTCTGTTCTTAGACATGCAGCTTTGTTTTGCTTTAAGATGCTTTAATTCGGTGTTGGTCCAAAATTAAAAATTTTGCTTTCGCTTTTTCTCTATTCCATTTTTGTGGTAAGTTGACAACATTCAGCTCTCTTAATTATTGTAATATAAGGAAGGACAGACTCAATCTTATCCTGTACCATAGTAATACTTGCATCAAGCTTAGATGAGAGATTTTTTTCATATACTAGCCTTTAAATCAATGGCTATAAAGGTAGGTCTGTTAACTAACTTTCTTTGTGTGTTCCTGATGGAATTCACCATAGCCTTACAGCTTTCTCAGAAGGTAACTTGTTATAAGACAAATGGCATTTGCATGTTCCAGAGTCAGAACCTGTACAGTATACAAAGCATACAAACCTTGAATTTGATTTTAGTTCACCACATTCAAGGATCCAGGATGCCAAATATATGTGTGAACATTTGAAACATTTTCATTTGCTGCTTTTTTTCCCTCTGGTCTAGTTGAAAGAATGTATTGTGGATTGGCGTACAATACTGCCTTTAATAGAAAAATCTAAATGCCGGGCACATTTCACATAATGACTACCTGGAAATTGCTTTGTGTCCCACTGTTACTAAAGCAAAAATTATAATGTTCTTCACTTGAACTAATCAAATACAATAGATTATAAATTGTGTATTGTAAATAAAAGTTCACTCTGTGAGTGCACATTTTGGTAAATTATTTATTTATGTTAGCATTTAAAAGTAAAAAGAAAAAATGCATTTGACCAGGATAAATGAGGTATGTTTAATCGTGGCTTTGCTTTATGCCTTGATATTAAAACTGGTTTTTCATCCTGGTATTTTAAAGCTGCTTTGGTTTTTTTTTTTTTCTTTTTTTCTTTTCTTTCTTTTTTTCTTTTTTCTTTTTTTTTTTAATGTAAGCTAACCTCCTGCATGACAGAGGTTAAAATTTTGTCGCACTTGGGTTCACTTGAGTTTACATTTGAAATGTGCATGTTTATTTATACAGATTTCAATAAAGCTATTCAAGGCCTTATTTAGTCTTTTATTTCTTACTGTAATCTTTTGAAAAAAAACCATATTTTGTGGACAGATGGCTGTATAATGCACTGGTTAGTTATAATATAGTTAATACCAAAAAGGGAAGCATGTCAGAGCAAAGTGAATCCAGCTAAGGACATGTTTTAAACTTGATTTTTTATCATAAATATTCATTCATGAAACAATTATGCTTTTGCCAAATATTTCCTAGAGCTTGGAGATACAGCATTGAATCTGTCAAAGTGAAATAACATTCAACTGCAAAAATAAACTTTAAAAATAATTTAAAAGGATAATATTCTAAAGGTAGATAACATAACTAATATAGATAGTATGAATATAATCTTTCGTATTTTTTTCTTGACCTATAAAACAATGATAATAATAGCTAGTAATTATTGAGCCTTTACCATGGACCAAGGACTGTATGAAAGTTTGGGTGTATTATCTCAATTAATACCATAGCAGTCTGTAATAGGGATAGTTTACATTGTGACTGTGTTTTCAAATCAGTACAGTCTTCTGTACCCAATTAGGTATCTCTAAATGTGTTATAGTGTCTGCCTCAGAAGGTGTTGGAAGCACAGATAAGATCATGAGTTTTACGCAAAAGAGTTTTGTAAATTTTATGATATTCTTTTTTTTTTTTTTTTTTTTTTTGCTTTTTGGAGACAGGGTCTTGCTTTGTAGTTCAGGCTGGCCCTGAGCTCACTATGGTGCCCAGGCAAGCCACCGCGAACTCAGCAATCCTCCTGTCTCTGCCTCCCGAGTGCTGGGATTACAGGCGTGAGTCACCACGCCCAGCATTATATGTTGTAACCGGGGATCGAACTCAGGTCCTTACGCTTGCGAGGCAGGTGCCGGAACCACTGAGCTAACCCTCCGGCCCAATTTTATGATATTCTTAATACTGAGTTCTTCAGTCATAATGAGTTTCAGGGCTTTTTTTTCTTAACTTGTAATTTAGTTTTAGTTAATTTTTATAAAACCTGCTGCCTGGTGCTTTATTTACATATTTTGCTCTCTCCCATAATCTGTCTTTTTAGTAGTTAATATTTACCCTTACCTGCCTAACAACTGCATATAAAACCACACAAAACATTGCTGTGGCCCAAAAGAAAATTACCAATTACCAAAATACAGTGTAAGGCCAGTACTTTTTCATGAATTAATTTCACTGAAATGCAGGTACCTTGTAAGAAACCCACCAAAAGACCATAAGAAAATTCATACCAAAGGTAGCATTTTCTGCTTGAGAAAAGGAATATTGTCACTGACAGTTTAACACCAGCACTCAGTGATAAGTAAAAGGTTGACTTTTTTGTCAGGTTTACTTCTCTTAAGTTCTTTATAGAGAGTGTTTTTCCTTCCAGTCCTCCCTACTTAGTATACTTCTGGTCTCCAAAGCTGGTATGTGCAGATGAGCACTTTCTCATGAGTTTATTCTTGTGTGTCTCATAGGGGAGGAGCCAGAGATAACCTAAAATCTCTCCAGAGTGCTATGGAAAGGACAAATTCATTTCTGAAGAATGAGGAATATTGGAGTAATGAGTGAAAAATGAGTGAAGTAGTGAAAAATCTCTGTTCATGTTTTTTACTTTACAGTAAAATAAAATTTTTAATTTTTTGGATAAATCTGAAAAATTTTTAAAGCTTTTTTTATGAACACTTTTGATTGGTTCTTTTAATTGTCAATTGGCCAAAGGATAGAAAAAGAAAGGGAAAAGGTGAGTATAATTATAGTCTTGCAAATTTTTTGTTACATATACAATTGTAAATGTATATTATATATTCAATATGAGATTTTTCTAGTAAGTGTGTAATGATTTTATATGCATTCTAGGTTTCGAGTGTCTCAATTTAATATGTAAGTCTTTTATGTGTTGAATTCATATTTGCTATCTGTCAAGTAGAAGAATTTCCATATAGCTCAAATAATAAAATTTTTATGTAAAATGAGTTAAGGGGGAAAATTTGATTATATTAAAATATTTATAAATTACATAAAATAGGATTCAAAGTATCACAATGGGGAAGACAAAATCCTTATTTTCAGTAATGTGGTGAAGCATTTTTAAATGGGCAATATAAAACAGTTCAATAATTATATTTGGGCCGGGCCTGGTGGCTCACACCTGTAATCCCAACACTCAGGATGCAGAGGCAGGAGGATTGCTGAGTTCTAGGCTTGCTAGGGATACATAGTAAGCTCAGAGCCAGCCTGAACTACAAAGTGAGACCCTGTCAAAAAATATATATATATTTATTTGGTAAATACCTGCATTGGAAACATTTTTTCCCCCATCCTACTATTGTCTAATTGTTCCTCAAGGGAAAGCAAGTGTCGGCACAATATTTTAGACTAGAGTCTCAGAAGTTAAACAGAATATCAGTCAAATTGGTTTGGGTGTTTTTCTCCCCTAGAAATATATATAGCAATTGTAATTCTACAAAATGACTAAAAGTACAGCCACTCCTATAGCAGGTGTTCTTTTAAGTAGAATTGCTGTAAAAATAAAACTATCTACTTTATATATGCACAAAGTCAGATATATCAAATGTTTAAATTGTTTGGGCATTTTATATATTCTGCTACAGATAATCACACTTAAATGTAGTACTTAGTTTGCTAATTTTTCCTCATATCAGGAACTTGTAGCTTATTTGACAGAAAAAGTTTTATTTGCTGTAATCTTCACTAAAGTTTCTAAAGTTTGTTGCTAGCTGGAGTTAAGTACAAATATATAAAACAATAAATATGGAAACAGCCCAACAATCTTTCCCACAATGTATATTCTTATATCCTGAGTGATGGCAGAATTGTTCACCTTTCCCAAACTGCTGTTTGAAATCTTAAATATCACTTGTTTTTTAATCAGTCTGGGTTAAAATCTTTCCAATTTGCTAAACTTGATAACATCTCAAATACAAGACTCATTAAAATGTTTCTTGTACAATATTTTCTTTTTTCAAAGGAATATTCTAGGTTAACAGTTTGACTCATTACTGCTCTGTTCACTGATTGTGTGATGTGCCAAGCTCAAATACTTTAGACTTGTTAAATTTGCTCTGCTTTTTAGCCTTCAGTGTGTGCCTGCTCTCTTCTGCCATTGAGTTATTCCTGTAAGTAATGAAAGCATTTAATTTTCTTTCTAGTGAGAACTATTATATCCAGCAGACAACTTTGTAAATCTGTGAAGAGTTCACCCAAATTATTCAATTTATGCCCATTTATCTAATTTTCCCAGGAAGCCCAACACCTCCAGGTCATCATTCAGTCCTTGTACTTCCTAATAAAATCACAAAGGGGTGCCGGGCATGGTGGCTCATGCCTGTAATCCCAGCACTCAGGAGACAGAGACAGGACAGGAGGATTGCTGAGTTTGAGGCTTGCCTGGGCTACATAGTGAGCTCAGGGCAGCCTGAACTACAAAGCGAGACCCTGTCTCAAAAAAATAAAAATCACAAAGGGGTATCTTCTTTTTCTCATTGCATTGTGGTAGATTATTGGGAACTTGACCATATACTGTAACTTATAATATGAATTGTATTGCTGTTTATATAGTACAAATTATTTTAGAATCATTCTCAGAAAAATAGGTGAAATTATTGTCAGTGTATATAAATATATATATATATATATTTTTTTTTTTTTGAGACAGGGTCTCGCTTTGTAGTTCAGGCTGGCCCTGAGCCCACTATGTAGCCCAGGCAAGCCTAGAACTCAGCAACCCTCCTGCCTCTGCCTCCCGAGTGCTGGGATTACAGGTTTGAGCCACTAAACCCGGCATCTGTGGTATGTGGTACTGATTGCCAGTGGGCGTGAGTCACCACACCCCGTATTGTTGTATGTGATTAGCGGGATCGAACCAGGAACTTTGTGCTTGCTAGGCAGGCACTGGAACCACTGAGCTAAATCTTCAGCCCAATATTTTAATTTTTGAAATTCCTTAGTGGCTCCTTAAATAGTGAGAAACTGGTAAAGCTGTTGCTCAATATGTAGAGCTCCTACTTTATTACGTTGTAGATTCAAACCATCACCATCAATAGGTATTTCATATTATTTTTCATTTATCTGTGATGTAAAGAGCCTTGCAGAAAATACTACTGAGCCCTTTCTTTAACCAGATGCTCTTTATAATGGTTCTAAAGAGTAGGTAGGTTAAGTGATCCATTAGCCAAAAGAACACTAAGTAGGAGAGCCAGCTTGTTCTCTCTCTCTCTGGAAAATCATGTAGGAAAAGAGTCGCAGCTTTTTTATTTCTTCTTCACAACCTTTCTCAGGTGAGACCTAGAGCTCGGCGTAGCCCACGCGCAGACGTCCGTGCGTGTCATGCCTCCCGCTGAGCTGTTCTGCAGCCGCCAGCCTCCCACCAGCCACTGGGAAGTCCAGGGAGGATTTCTGCACCATCACAAGTCAAGTTTTGCTCCAGAAGCATCAAGAAACTTAGTTGCTGCCTCCAAATCAGTATCAGATTTAGCGAAGCCTTGAATAATACAGTCTTGAAAGGAGGACGGTCAAACCTCACTTCTTAATCTCTCTGGTTGTAAACTGCTGGCCTGACAGTGTTGATGTTTTGCTACTTTTGATTATTCATGAAAAATGCCGGAATTTACAGTAAAGGGAAAAGAACCACTTACCCAGTATGTGGCCGCATCTCCTTTGCCTGAGTCCTTTTTCACAGCCACAACATGGTATGGTCTCCTGTGAGGCATCGCCAACGATAGACTCAAAAATGTTCTATTCTTCCTCAGAAAACACACTTTTTTTTTCTTTTTTGGAGACAGGGTCTCGTTTTGTAGTTCAGGCTGGCCCTGAGCTCACTTGTCGCCCAGGCAAGCCTAGAACCCAGCAATCCTCCTGCCTCACCCTCCCGAGTGCTAGGATGACAGGCATGAGCCACCACGCCCCGTACTGTAGTATGTGGTATTGATGGCTGGTGGGCGTGAGTCCCCACGCCCAGCATTGTATGTGGTTACCGGGATCGAACTCAGGACCTTGTGCTTGCCAGGCAGGCACAGGAACCACTAAGCTAAATCTCTGGCCCAAAAGACACATTTTTTAAAGCCACTTAGCACATTTTCCCAGTTTGTATATTTAGAACCTTTGCTCTATCTTCAGCACACATGGACCACCCACCACCCCTGCTGCTGGTTTCATTGGTCATTGAAGTCCTTTGAATTAAGACAAGAGATTGTGCTTCTTACGGTTTGGACAGTGTTAGCTGGGTCAGTCTGCCATAGCAAAATACCACGGACTAGTGGCTTGAGTAGCACTCATTTTCTCAGTTTTGGGTGCTGGAAATCCAAGGTTAGGGTGCTGACGTAGCTGGTTTCTGCCGAGGGGCCTCCTCCTGGCTGTGGGTGGCTGCGCTGAGTCCTCACATGGTGACAAGAATAGGGACAAAAAATGGGGTGTCCCTTTTTATAAGGACATCTAATTCCTTCATGAGCCCCGACCTCACTAACCTTCCTTTCTCAACACCCACCCATCACACTGGGATTGGAAACGCCACATGAATTGGGACTGACAGTTTAGTCCGTGAATTCATTTTGTTAACAATTATGAGTATTTTTATGTGACCAGAATTAAATAACTACACATCTTTTGCAACCTATAATGTGGTATCTCCCCTCCAACCTGAAGGTAGAATGTCCATTCAGGTCCAATCTTTAGAATTACATTTTCTGACCTTACTACTTCAATATATCATCTGTTCTGCAAGAATAATATATTAAAATTAGCATATCATGTTTCTTTGTTTTAAAAGTGCTCTTCTGATGTACTAGGATTCTCTAGAGAAAAACAATAGAAAATATAAAGAGAAATGTATAAGCCATTCACATTTGCTGGGAGGGTAATGTAGGGTTTATTTTGAGGAAAATTTATAAATGTTTGTGGAAGCCAAGAAGTTCCAAGATAGGGAATCAATAAATTAGAGACCGGGGCCGGAGGGTTAGCTCAGTGGTTCCGGCGCCTGCCTCGCAAGCGCAAGGTCCTGAGTTCGATCCCCGGTAACCATATATAATGCTGGGCATGGAGACTCACGCCCACCAACAACACCGCATACCACAATGCCGGACGTGGTGGCTCACGCCTGTCATCCCAGCACTCAGGAGGCAGAGACAGGAGGATTGCTGAGTTCATGGCGGCTTGCCTGGGCACCATAGTGAGCTCAGGGCCAGCCTGAACTACAACGCGAGACCCTGTCTTAAAAGCAAGTAAATACATACATACATACATACATACATACATACATACATACATAAGAGACCTAATTCCAGTCCCAATCTAAAAACCTGGCAACCAGGAAAACAATGACAAAGTCCAGCAGATTGGAGAATCAAAAAGTGCCAGTATTTCACTTTAAGTCCAAATGCAGGAAGAGACCGGTGTCCCGGTAAAATGCAGTCAGTCAGGCCAGAGAAATTCTTACTAGGGAAACTGGCTTTTTTTGTTTGTATTCAAACCCTTAGTTGGTTGTTCGGGGCCCATCAATAGTAAGGAGAAAATCTGCTTTCCTCAGTCTCCTGATGTGTTAATATCATTCAAGAACACCCTCCCGACCACCACCAGTGTTTTACCAAATATTTGGACATCCCGTAACCCAGACTAGTAGTTATATAAAAAGTGATCATTCCCATCCATGTACATAAGAGTTTTGGAGTTAAACCAACAAGTTTCTGGGCCTACCACTTTTCTGCGAGTTTCTTCACCTCCCTCACATTTCCCTAATTATCAGCTAGAGCAGCTCTGGGGTTACCACCCAGGAGGCTTGAAGTGATCGGTCTCATCATAAGGGACTATTCAGATTGTCAAAACTGTTCGCTTAGCAAGCACATTACTCTTCTCAGAACACACAGTTCACCCGTGGTGGAGGACTATTGCAGTCAGCTTCCTTGTGCTAGGGTAAATCCACACAGACTACCTGCTAACCTAGCGTTTGAGAGACGAGCCAAGACTTCACCCTCTCCAGTTCTCACCTTCCGTCCATGTCCTTCAACTCGACCCCCTTGGAATATCATACATTTGTGTCGCCAGCCTTATTTCTTCCTCAAAACTCCCAAGTGTCTTCCTCAAGACACACCCCCAAATCCTCTTGTTTGCAGTTCTGGTTCATTACTTGGTACCTTGGACTGGGTATGACATGTCTCTCTGCCCCCACTATACTGAATCGTCCAATGGAAAGTGTAGTGTAGGGCAAAATATATTTTCCTAACTTTAGCGGCTATTAAGTGAAGAAATGTTCTCAGTGTATGAACCATCAAGGTATTTGTTGTGATTTGCATTATTGATATTAGTGAGTACAAATTTTTAAAGTTTTAAAAGCCAATTTGCCTTTGAACCTGCCTTAGATAGAGCAGTTTTAGCATAGCTCAATGGTAGAGACTTTACCTAGCCTGCCTAAGACCCTGGGTTTGATTCCCTGGCTAGGTTCGTGTGTGTGTGTGTGTGTGTGTGTGTGTGTGTGTGTGTGTGTGTGTGTGTATTCTCACTACAGTAACATTCTGTATTCAGTACATTTGTGTCAAGTGTCTATTTGAATGTAATTTATTTCATTTATTTTAAGTTTGTCTTTCAGTGAAAACAATATTACTCGTATCTCTTGCTCTACTTGGAGAACATCCTGAGTCCCCACTGTGCAGAGATCTCTCACCTCTGAAATTCCAGGCATTTTTCCATGAAGAAAATAGATAGCCTTTGACTGTGCAAGGCCAGGCATAGCTTCTGCAGTTGTGGACCCCCACCCTCAAATCTCCTGTTTTAGAACACTTATCCAAAGGTCAGAAATTGACTTGGGTTCTTTTTCACCTCAAGAATATAGATAAAACCTTAAAGCGCTTGTAGGTGAGGGAAGAATTTTGTTCCTTTCTAATTGCAAATTCAGAAACTATGGTTCTCTTCCATCTAATTTAATTACAGCCAATACTGTCTGTTAACCAGGCAATACTCATACTCCATTCTGTTAGCAGAGCAAGGGTCCACCCATTTCCACGTGACTCCGAATGAGTATTCGTTGTTACCGATGCTCCTCTTCTTACCAGCTTTTAATTTGGGTTCGGGCTTAGTGAATCCAGAAGAGAAGTGTGCTGGCATACTTGAGATGTTTTCGTTGCTTTATAGCGAAAATTGGGAAGGAATGGTCCTCCTTTGACAGTTCTTTCTATATGCAATTCCTAGAATTGCAAAGTGGGATGTTGGGACAGGAACTGTACCATGGAGTTATGCCATTTTCATTTGATCTTGTTCTTTTGTCTTACTCGTTGTGTCTGCTATCCAAAACTGTATCCCTCCAGGCTGGCAATACCTCCTTCCACTCCTAAAACCACAAGCTTTGACATGATATTTGAACATCAGAAACAATAAAAACTTTTTACTCATCACCTGACTCTTACAAATGAAACCCAGGGCTTTAGAGTTTGGGGGGTTTTTTTGTTGTTTTTTGTTTTATCTTGTTAATAGAATCTCAGAGTTTAGGCTATCCTCAGACTGTAGTTGGTAATCTTTCTCCTTCCATAGGAAGAAGGAGACTCAGTACGGAGACTATCTTTTAAAAAGTAATAATTATACAGAATAACATCAACCACAAGTAGGACCATAACGAAACAGGAGATTGTTATCCATGGTCCATAGAAACAGTTCTGAAAGTAGTTTACGTGTTCGAACTGGCAAATAAAGACTTTAAAATTAGGAAATGTATGAAAGGAGCTACAGGAAATGATAGCCAAAATAAGAAATAGAAACTTTTGGAAAAATATAAACTTTTTAAAAGCTAAAACTAAAGGGCACAGTATCTGAAGTATTGATGAGATTAAGGCTAGATTAAAAGAATATTTAAGTCAAAATTTATCCAAAATCAAGGATAGAGTTCTTCTTTGTTTATCAATAGCATCATCAAAGACTTACATAAGAGGAATAACTAGAATAAAGGAAGGATTAAGAAAAAAAATTTGAAGAAATATTGCTGAAATTTTTACAATTTTGATTTTAAAAATCTGTTCCAAGAAGCTATCATGCCCTAAGTAACATAAACAAAAAAACCACACATAGCTACAAAAATTCTTAAATTTGGGGCCGGAGGGTTAGCTCAGTGGTTCCGGCGCCTGCCTCGCAAGCACAAGGTCCTGAGTTCGATCCCCGGTAACCACATACAATGCCGGACGTGGTGGCTCACGCCTGTCATCCCAGCACTCGGGAGGCAGAGACAAGAGGATTGCAGAGTTTGCGGCGGCTTGCCTGGGCTCCACAGTGAGCTCAGGGCCAGCCTGAACTACAAAGCGAGACCCTGTCTCAAAAAAAAAATTTTTTTTTCTTAAATTTGTATAATATAGAGGAAATCTTAAAAGCAGATATTGAGGAAGTCCATGTGACAACTGATACTTCATTCGAAATAATCCCAGAAGAAAATATCACACCTTTCAAGTGCTAAAAGAGGCTCAAAAGAATAGGAAGGATTAACAGATAAGGTTATATGCACAGGAACCCGTCTTTCAAAATTTAAGGCAAACTGAGCAGGTTTTCGTGTAAACAAGAGCAGCACTCGTCCATGCTGGTGGATGTGCAGAGGCAGGGGGATTCTGGGCACAGGAAAGAAAGAAAGCTCTGGAAACAGTGAATATGTGAGTAAATATTAAAACCAGGGTTTTTTAATCAACAGCAACTTTCTTAATAGCAACTGACTGTTCAAAGCAAAATCAAAGTCAGAGAAGAAATGTGGGGTTTGTAAAGTAATAGCAAAATACATGACAAGACAGAGGGATGTGTAATAGTTTTGTCTCATTGCTGAGATAGAATACCCAACACCCAAAGTTAAAAGTTTATCTTGTCCACACTTCATAGAGGTTTCAGTCCATAATCAGCTGGCTCCGAGGCAGAGCTGGCAAATGGGCATTGCAGTAGAAAAAGAACGTGCCACATACAAGGTAGAAAGACAACAAGGGACCTTAACAATCTTCTGAGCCTTTTATCTTATTCAGACTACTGGGATTAGGACAGTGCCAAACCAGTCACTCATGTGTAATTTCTTATCCTAGCATTTCACATTTCAGATTTAGCTGCCCTCCAAAAAAACTGCATGAGCCGGGCATAGTGGCTCACACCTGTAATCCCAGCACTCGGGAGGCAGAGGCAGGAGGATTGCTGAGTTCCAGGCTTGCCTGGGCTACATAGTGAGCTCAGGGCCAGCCTGAACTATAAAGCAGGACCCTTTCTAAAAAATATATATATATGTACTGCATGAGGTTTTGGGGGTCATCTAGACACAAGCCACAATAGGATGTAAATGAAATTATACTGTTACAAAGTTCTGATATGTGTGAATAGTTTATTACAAAAGATATTATTACATTATGACATGTTAAGAAAGTATATAATAAACCCTTGCCTGACATGGTGGCATAGGCCTTTAATCCCAGCACTCAAAAGGCAGAGGTAGGAGGATGGTCATGGTTTCAAGGCCAGCTTGGGCTACATAGTGAGTCAAGGCCAGCCTGAACTATATAATAATAAGATCTGTCTCAAAAAAAAGAGTATGTTATAAACTCTAGAGCAACCATTAAAAATGGTATATCTGAAAGCCACTAAAGGAGACAGAACAGAATAAACAGCCATTCCTTCTCCCTAAAAATGGAAAAAGAAAAAAAAAAAACAGAAAATAGCAATGTGATAGATGTAGACCTAGCCATATCAGTAATAAAGGAGGATTGGAAGAAAAGACTCCCCCCAAAAAAATCATTCAGCTAAATGCTCTATTCAGAAGACATACTTCAAAGATAAATATCATGCTAGTTAAAAGTTTTTTAAAAAGGATAAATAAGTTCACCATGAAAACACCAGGTATAAAAATAAAACACTACACAGAATGAATGCATATGGAACAGTGACTAAGACCAAATGTTGAGCAATAAATTTTCATAAATCACAAAAGATGGATATCACATAGGATGTATTCTCTTACCACTAAGTAATCAAGCTATAAACAGAACATTACTTAGAATAGGAGCCAAAGAAAAGACATAAAAGGAATTGATAATATATTTACAACCAATGAATCATAAAAATGGTCCCAAAATGTTTTATTTTAATGTGACACAAGTAGATCTTAAGAAAATATAAAAAACTCTTCTCACTTCTATGAAAATATATTTCATTAAAAATAGAGAATAAGGGCCAGAGATTTAGCTCAGTGGTTCCAGTACTTGACTAGCAAGCGTAAGGTCCCTGGTTCAATCCCTGGTAACCACATACAATACCAGGCATGGTGGCTCACACCCACCAGCAATCAGAACCACATACCACAAATGCCAGGCCTGGGCTACATAGTGAGCTAAAGGATAGCAGGAACTACAAAACAAGACCCTGTCTCAAAAAAGAAAAATAGAGAATAATAAAAGTTAATACATTGAAAATCATAATCTTAAATGAATGGCCACAAGATTACCCAGAGTATGTCATAGACAAGAAGGACTCTTACAAAGAAGACACAAATGAAACAAAAAAAACCTTCATTTTCAGTGAACAAAAAAACCAGTAATATAAATTAAACAAATTAGCATATACCTCAAACTATTCTTGAAACAATGGAATAGGTAATTTGGAAATTATTTGAACTTTTCCCTACTTCCTGTTATGTTCTACTTCACTCTTTGTATATATACATTTTTAGTTTCCCATAGAGAAACCATGCAATATTTAAGCTTCCATGTCTGATTTATTTCACTTAATGTCTCAAGTTGCATCCATCTGCCTATGAATACTTCACGTCTATCTTTATGGCAGAGTGGTACTCTATTGTGTATAAACACCGCATTTTCTTTATCCATTCACCTGTGAATGAACATTACACTGTTTTCAAGGTCTAGCTATTATAAATTGCACTGTTACATAACTACACATGTATCCCTGTAATATGTTGACTTCAACTCTTTTGGGAAGATACCTACCAGGTGAATAGCAGGGTCAAGTGGAATTTTTATTTCTAGTTTTTGGAGGAATCTCTACAGCTTTCTCTCCATTTAATATGTTGGCAGGAGGTTGGTCATAAATAGCTTTTACTAAGTTGAAATAAGGTCCTTCTATATCTATTTTCTTCAGAGTTTTCATCAAGACAGGATGTTGGTGTCATGTAAGGCCTTTCTAGCCTCCATTGAGATAGTTATGTGATTTTTGTCACTGTGTCTGCTAATGTGATGAATTGCATTTGTTGATTTGCATATGTTGAACCATCCTCAGATCGCTGGGAAGAAGCCTAGTTGGTCGTGGTCTTTCTTTTTGAGGATTTGTTGCATTCCATTTGCTATATCTTGTTGAGGACTTTTGTATCCATTTTAATTAGACTGGCATGCAAATTCTCTTTTTTGATTGGATCCTTGCCGCATTTTTCAATCAGGTAATGCTAGCTTCCAAGAATGATCTTTTCTATTACTGTTTTTCTATTACGGTTTTCTATTACTGCTTCAATTTCATTGGGCTTTTCTTTGTTGGTAAGTTTTCTCTTATTGCTTCAATTTAATTACCCATTATTGGGGTTATTCAGGATTTTTTTGGTCTTGGTTCAATTTTGGTAATTTATATGTGTCTCATAATACATTTATATGTATCTAGTGATACATATCTAATAATACATATGTATATATATCTCTCCATTCGAACTTTGTGGGTTGAAGCTAAAGCGGTTGTTCAAGGGACATGTGAGACCTAAAGCACTTACTTTAGGCTTAAAATTTTAAAGACTTAAAAACTATTTGTATCCAATTTTGCTTTTGTTTTGTTTTTTTCTGAGATGAGGTCCTGCTGTGTTTCCAAGGCTGGTCTGGAACCCACGGGCTTACGTGATCCTCCCACTTCAGCCTCTTGAGTACCTGGCACTAGGGGGATGCATCACCACGCCTAGATTATGTAAAAATGCAATATTAAAAACTATGGTATTTCCAAATTTGACAACTTTGATGAAAATGATGGTTCTTTTGCAAGAAATAAGCTAAAAGTGCTCATCTGAAACAAAAGCAAATAACCAAAATTATAGCTACTAGAATAACTGTATTTGTAGATATATTTTTCCCTCAGTGAAAATCTCAGGTCCAATATTTCCACTGCTGAGTTATATCAAACATTTAAGAAGACATACTCAGTTCTTCCAGGAAAGAAGAGTGAATGCATCCTAGATAATTTCATAAGGCCAATATTACCAGGATACCCCCAAACAGAAAAATATGTAACAATGAAGAAAATCATAGCTCATTCATTACTGCACGTGGACATAGACATAAATCTCCACAACAAAGTATTAATAACACATGGAGTCTAATAACATTTTAAGGTGTATTATTTTGTTTATTTGTTTGTTTTTTTGTGTTTTTTTTGTTTTGTTTTTTTTTTGAGACGGGGTCTCGCTTTGTAGTTCAGGCTGGCTCTGAGCTCACTATGTAGTCCAGGCAAGCCGCGAACTCAGCAATCCTCCTGTCTCTGCCTCCTGAGTGCTGGGATTACAGGCGTGAGCCACCACGCCCGGCACTGTGGTATGTGGCATTGATGACTGGTGGGCGTGAGTCTCCACACCCAGCATTGTATGTGGTTTCCGGGGATCGAACTCAGGACCTTGCGCTTGTGAGGCAGGCGCCGGAACCACTGAGCTAATCCTCCGGCCCTAAGGTGTATTATTGAAGCATGAGCACTGCGGGGTTCCCAGACAGACCACCGGCCATCTTGAAGAAGGACAAAGCCAGCTTTTTTGGCAGCAGCTTCAAGGGTTTCCCAACACCTTGAAAGCATCAAACAGAAGTTTACACTCATTTCTATGTTTCTACAGGAGGGGAAACCAGAGCTGTGGTCACTGGAGAAGGTCATTCATCTAACCATAATTACATGAGTGAAAGCGGCAGTGAAGGGGGAGCGGAAGGCGCGGGCGGGGCATCCTGAGATCGCCTCTCTCTAGTGTGTTTCCAGTACAGTGGGGACCACAGTTACGATGTGTCTTTCTCAGGGAGCACAGTGACACAGTCGCCCATAGTTGCCCAGTTTTACACTGGGAGACAGATTTCGCCCTCATTACCGTATAGCATAACTAGTTGGGATTAGTTCTGAGGCTGCAAAGTTATACCACATTTCAGAGCTGACCAATATAATTCAGTAAATTAACAGACTAAAAATGCAAAATTGTACTCTTAGGAAATGCAGAAAAAGCATCTGTTAAGAGTTCAGCACTCACTTTTAAGCAAATTAGGAACAGGAAGGAATTTCTTCCATTTTACAATGTCATCTACAAAAATCTACAGATGATGTTATACTTACCAAGGAAATACGGAATGCTTTCCCTCTAGGATCAGCAAGAGCATCTTCTCTTAACCTGCCAACATGCTGGGTGCTCTAGGTAGCTCAATAAAGCATGAACAAGAAATAAAATGTGTATATTTGGGAAGGAGGTACTACTCCATATTCAGGCAAAGAATAATTGTCTACATATAATAATTTTTTCTTTCTTTTTTATTGGTACATTTTATATTCACATCACAATAACACCCCACATTGAGATTTTGTACCAGTATATGACACAATGTAATTCTCATTTTCCCCCTCACCTACCCAACCTACCTCCCCTACCCCTATATACAAGCACTCCATTTTATTTTTTAAAAAACACATCTTTATACAGTCTAGAGTTGATGGGCGTTTAGGTTGTTTCCAAGATTGAGCTATCACAAACTGAGCTGCTATAAACATGGGTGCACATATGTCACTGTGATAGGAATCTTGTAATTATTTTGTGTATATCCCCAGCAAGGGAATAGCGGGTCAAATGGGACCTCTAATCCTAGTTTTTGAAGAATCTCCACACTGATCTCCATAGTGGTTGTACTAGTCTACATTCCCACCAACAGTGGAGAAGGGTTCCTTTTTCCCACAACTTCTATATAGATTCAATGCAATCCCAAGTGAAATCTCAATAGCATATTTCACAGATCTATAGAAAAACATCCAAAAATTCATCTGGAACCACAAGAGACCTAGAACAGCAAAAGCAATTCTAGGAAACAAGGACATGGCAGGGGGTATAACTTTCCCCAACCAGAAACTTTACTACAAAGCTACTGTGATAAAAACAGCATGGTACTGGCAAAGAAACAGACCTGAGGATCAGTGGACTAGATTAGAAGATCCAGAAACAATGCCAGATACACTAAGCCACCTCATCTTTGACAAAGGAGCCAAACATCCTCAATGGAGGAAAGACAGCCTCTTTAACAAGTGGTGCTGGAAAAACTGGGTTTCAACCTGCCGAAGACTGAAGCTAGATCCATCTCTTTCACCGTGTACTAAACTAAAATCAAAGTGGATGAGAGACCTAAATATTAAAATAGAGGCACCAAACCTGCTGTAAAACAGGTTAGGTAAAACTCTTGGAGACACTGGCTTAGGGAAAGACTTTATGAACAAAACCTCTATAGCATGAGAACTGTCAGAAGAAATCAACAAATGGAATCTCTTTCTATTAAAAAGCTTCTGCGCGGCAAAAGAAACTATCAGCAGAGCAAAAAGGCAACCAACAATATGGGAAAAAATCTTTACCAATAATTAACTCCTCAGACAAAGAAAGGGCTACTATCTAGAATATATGAAGAGCTTAAAAAAATCAGTCCCCCCAAATTTAAAGACCCAGTTCAGAAATGGGTGTCTGAAATGAACAGACACTTTTAACAGGAAGAAGTAAAAGCAGCTAAGAAGTATATGAAGCAATGCTCAGCGTCACTGGCCATTTGAGAGATGCAGATGAAAACAATTCTTACATTTCATCTCACTCCACAAAGAATGGCTGCTATCTCAAAATTAGCCAGCTACATATAATATCTTAAGGAATCTGTAGGAACAGAACTAGAAGTAGTAAGTTCTACTTATTTTTGCAAGTTTAAAGATTTAAGGTCAATGTCAAACATCATTCCATTTCTCTGTAAACGCAAGGAACAGTTAGATCTAGGGGTAGAGATATTGTGGATTAACCCTGAGCCTTGAACATGCTATGCTATATAAGCACTCTACTCTGTCCAGAAATCAGTTTTTAAAGTTCCATTTATAAAAATAAAAATTTCGCCATGCGTGGTGGCTCACACCTGTAATCCCAGCACTCGGGACGCAGAGGCAAGAGGATTGCTGAGTTCGAGGCTTGCCTGGGCTACATAGTGAGCTCAGGGCCAGCCTGAACTACGAAGCGAGACCCTGTCTCAAAAGAAAAAAAAATAAAAATAAAAAAATTTCAACAAAACTTTTTGTAGAAATTGACAAGTTTAGACATATTTACACAGAAAATAAAAGGAAATAGTCAAACCCATTTTGAAAAATAACAAAGACTCTCTCTGCTCTCAAAACTTACAATAAAGTTATAGTTGAAAATTAATACTAGTTTGGATATAGTTTGTGTGTGTCCCTTAATCAATTCTCAGATTAAAATTAAAGCACCTGCTTGACAATTTCAGCATATTCTCTGTTTTGAATGGACTTGAGGCATAATTTTAGACTCAGAGAACTGTATATATTCAATATGTACAATTGTATGGATTAGACATAGGTACCCATGATACATCACTAAAACCAAGTAAATAGATATGTCCGAATTTTCATTGTAGCTCGCTGGGTTTGTTCAACTTGTTTTTCTTTTTTAAGGCAAGAATACAACTTCCATTCTTAACAAATTTAGAAATGCCTAATACTGTATTGTTAATTATGAGCATTCCATTGTATAGCAGATACCTAGAATTAATGCATCTAGTGTAACTGATGTATATCAATTGAACCACAGATAGCATACCACACCTAGGCCCTGGTGACCACCACTGTATCTATGCTTCTATGAGTTTGTCTATTACAAATACCTTATTCAAATGCAGTTATCTAGCACTTCTTATTTAATACTTATTAACTTATTTAATACTATAATGTCATCACAGTGTCATAAATGGCAGGATTTCTTTAATTTTTAAGGCTGGATAACATTTGTATACATAACAGATTTTACCTATCCACTCATTTGTCAATGGAAACTTGGATTGTTTCTAATTTTGATTACTATCAATAATGTTTCTGTGAACATGAGAGTACAGATACCTCTTTGAGATCCTGGTTTCAAGTTGTTTGGATATATACATAGATGTGGAACTTCTGGATCATATATAGTTCCCTGTTTAACTTTTTGAAGAACCTACTTTGTTTTCCATACTGATGTAGCATTTTACATTCCCACCAACAGTGTAGAAAAGTTCCAATTTCCCTTCATGTTTCCCAATACTTGCACTATGAAAGTTGTATTAGTCAGCTTACCCATTGCTAGCACAAAATACCCAACGCCAACAACATTCAAGCAGGAGAAACACTGGATTGTTCGCATTGGTTCTCTACTACAGTGATGGCATCACCGACAAAATTAATGTTCCAGTAGAAAGACAGGAGTGGAAAGATTAGTACAATGGTCCTCAAACTATATTTTCCTCTTCATGTATCTTCACATCCCTTGAAAAAACACAAGTTTCTGTGAATATAGTGTGAACTACAGACCCATGTTCCCTGAGTACAAATCCCAGTACCAATTCCCAGTACTGGGGAATTTAACTTAATCTCTTGCTGTTCCCAATACTTGCACTATGAAAGTTGTATTAGTCAGCTTTATCTGGAACAGAAGTAATAGTACTTACTTTATAGGACTCCTATAAGGACTGTGTAGGAATATTTCAGATGTGCCTCCCAGTGCCCAGGCAGTGCCAACATAACTTGGTTCCTATTCCTTATATCCCACACACGCAAGAGTAATGTAAGTATTTAAGTAAATCTCTCTCCCAAACAGAGGTAGTAAGAGTCCTTCAAAAGACAAATAGGTATAATGTTGCATGAAATAAACCAGACACCAAAGCTGAAATACCATATAGCATCTCTCCCTTGAGTCAGGCAATGTTCAAAGAGCCCAGTAAAGGATGGAGCGAAGCCAACAAAGGCCTCAATCTCTTGTGGATGGAAAGGAATCCAATAGAATGTGGGTGAAAGGCAGGAGAGAGAGAGAGAGGGAAAATAAGTAAGATAAGATAAAGATTTCCATGAACAGAAACCCAATCACCTCAATGAATATCATGCACATGAGATATCAGTAATAATATTACCAAAAATGAAAATGAAGAAAGGGATTTAGAGGAGGGGCAGAATAATCCCCCACACACCCCTCTAGCTTTCTTTCTGGCTGCCTTCCTCTCATTCACTCAACAAACATTTACTGCACATCTTCCATGTACCAGGCACTATTTAGGGTAGTGACTATACTTGAATTAGAAAAAGCACTGTCATTATATTCTTGAAATATAATGAAGCAAATCAATACTTGAGCAAGAGGAGAAGGTAGAAATCCAAGGTGTTTTCTGTATCCCCTCGTGTGTGTGTGCGCGTGCGTATGTGTATTCACCTCTCAAAGGGAACAAAGTAAGAAATGTACTTATCAAAGTACATGATGAATTGACTATTTTTATGGGAAAAGTCGAGAGGATTCAAGTGTTACTTTGGTCTGGCTGTAGTCCACTCTAGTCACCAGGGGGCAGGAGTGTCCAGCTCTACAAATTATTACAATTAGTCTTAGCTAATAACATGCTAAAGAAAAATGCCTCTGTCTTCATATATGAGATCTTCAACTTCTTAAGGTGACCAATTCACACATAGAAAAAATAATTATTAGTACTGTCATGTTGAAACTGGTATATTGGAATAAATTTCTATGGATTATGACTTGATTTTGTATTCTTACAGAATTGGCTTCTTGAAACTTTAGGTAACAAAAATTTTG